>CM069912.1:65202718-65249718 GCA_036172215.1 Camellia granthamiana
GTCGTCTTTTGGATAGCCTCCTCCTTCACCCTCAATTAGGGATAACCCAATCTCAGATCTATCTTAGAAAAGCAACAAGACCCTTTCAATTGGTCAAACAAATCATCTATACAAGGCATTGGGTACTTGTTCTTGATAGCTACCTGATTCAGCTTTTGGTAATCAACACAAAGTCGCAATGTGACTTCCTTTTTTTACGGCAAAGAGAGTCGGTGCTCTCTAAGGTAAAGTGCTAGGGTGAATAAAACCCTTATCTAACAATTCCTGGGACTAAATCAATAGAGAACTCAATCTCACGATGCGACGGTAAATTAGTGAGATCCTCAGGAAAAACATTCGGATATTCACACACTACCCTTTACAATTCAACTCAGACCTCATCACACTCACTACCGAAGAAGTTTACAAGAAGACAACTAAACTGACTTCGACCTCGCAGATTACATATTGACAGTGAAGCTCTATCGGCTCTGTCCCCTATGAAATAGAAACAATTGCCCTTCAAGGTACATATAGTAACCCCTCTAATGGATAACAATCTATGACAGCCCAATACGATGACAACCAGTCCATTCCCAATATAGCATCAAAACTCGACATGTCAACCAATACAAATGCAAAAGGGAGTCAGCGACCAGCTATCTCACAACTCCAACACCCCTGTTCCAAAATAATCTCACCACCAACAGATGACTCTACATTGAGTGGAGACGCTAATCGAGCAATTCTAATCCCAATGCCGATACAAATACAGACGAGATGAATGAATAGGATGCACCCGTATTAATTAACACGTTGGCAATAAAATTACACAACAAGAAGTTACCTCGCACTACCGAAGGCGTTGACACTAGGTTTGGCGTGGTAACAGCACACATACGCCCCGTAGGTCTCTGCTCTACCTACTCACCCCCTCAGAGCATAAGTCTGATACATAGATTGGGCCGAAGAGGCCCCCTGATTGGCCCTCGAGGCCTGTGCTGACTATGCAAGCTGGTGGCTCTCTATCTACCTCATACCAAACGTACCAGGTGTGCCACCTAACTAAGGGGAAAACCTCCTTACATGCCATTACTACCCACACTAATAACAGGTAGGTAGCTGCCCTCTCCATGACTCTAGCTTTAAGAACTAGTCGCAGGCGGTGCAAACTGTTGCACTCCTCCTCTCTACAAGAAAACTAGAGACTTGTGACCCAACTGGCCATACTTAAAACAAGAGAAGCCTCCCTGATTACCTCTCCCTGAACTCGAACTCGGCACAGGAAAGGTGGATTTAGGCTGTGCAACCTGAGACTGCTGTGGAATGGAACCCCGCTGCCTCTTACTGTCCTCGATTCTCTCCCTAAACCTTCTAACTCCTCCTGGAGCCCCTTATTTGCTTTTTCTCCACCTGAACCATGGTCTCCAAATGAGCCGTCGCCTCGACAAGGCTTCTTTGGTCCCTAATCATTGACCCAGCTACTTTGAAAAGAAGTCTGGTCCCCAATCTCTTCTCAAACTTGATACAATAACATTCTTTTGTCACCACGAGTTCCGGTGCAAATCTAGAAAGGCCTATGAAAGCTACCTCAAACTCAGCTACTGCAAGCTAAGCTTCATAAGCTTGGGAAACTGATCTCTTAACTTCTCCCTAGCATGAGAGGCAGGAATTTGTCTTGGAAGGCATTAACAAAAGCCTCCCAAATCACCCCAATGCACCCACGTGCATACTTCCACCACTGACCCTCATCTTCCTTCAGCTAGAAAGATGCCAAGGTCACTCTCAGCACATCATCTTCCGATGCTAAGAAGCATCTCAAACGTCTTTACCATCTGTTCTAACCACTCATTAGCCTTCCGTGGCTCTTTCAGGTCACTAAAAAATTCATCCAAATTAGACTGGAAAAACTCCCTCTTCAAGAAAGACGCCCTGCTTTAGTAACCTGGGCCTAGACTTGGATTCTTAGCTCTGAGAATGTCCATAGATTCTTGCAAGGCTCCAGCCATTTCGTAGGCCAAAGCACCCATGGCCTACTGACCAACTGGTTCGGCCACATTGGCCTGACCAACCCCTTCTTCTTGCACTGAAATCTCATTTGATAACGGCACCTCATGCCGTCTAGGCCTACTACGCCTATCACCCACCATGTCCATGTCCTAACATCCTAATGAAGGTAACAAAAAGATTAGCACATTTACAAATGTGTCGAAGCTAACTCACCTGCGTCCTAATGTGATGGACAACAGTAATTCACCCCACATAATCACGTAATCACATAAACATATATAAATTTCCTTTCTAGATAATGATCGTCCCACGACGTTGCCAGAGTTCCAATTAGAAATAGCAGTGATCAAATGCTCTTCTAACATAACTTCTAGAAACTCGTAGACCCAATCGATATCTTAGAAATTAAATCCCATACCCATAAAATCACATAAGCATGTTATCACATAAGCACACCGTACATACAAATATCTTATCAAGCGAAATAAACCCATTGTGGTAAGAACCACTTCCTATGTACCCAAAGTATTCAAACCCAGTACGCTTTGATACCAAGTTGTAATGCCCCGAAATAATTACTATAAACCATCCACAATATTAGCTACATAATAACATGTGATAAAATAGTTATCTTCCATTAATCCCAATTACTTGTACAAAATGATAACATATGCAGGGTATACATTCACAAGTCTAACCCTGAATCGATAGCATGTGTTACAACAAGCGATAAGATAAGAAAGTAAAATAGATAATAAATGCCCCCAAAGGCTTACAACTTTCCAAGATAGTACTTGGTTACAACCAAAGTGGAATTTAAGTCCAATACAGTTAAAGGCCCTTGGCTTGTACAAAACATATACAAACTCAACAAAATGAAGCTCTTGCTCCAAGTCCCTCCCAAGTTATTGCCTTGGCAAAGACATATCATCAACACCCAAATGTTTTTCCCACATAGGGTGAGTCAAAGCCCCGTTGAAATAATCCAACACAGTATATGAATCTTAACAAAGCTATAAGGTGAATGCATATGCAATGCTTATGCCAAAACATTTTACGTCTCTTTCCAAAACTATGTAATGCCAAGTTAATGTCATAATTCATAAATCATTTCCTTCATAATAGAAAATAGGGCAGTGAATCACACTCAGGGAATCTCAAAACCAATACAACCTCAAAACCTATACAACCTTTCATAGAAATTTTGTCAGCGAAAAACCGTGAACCGGCGCCCTGTAAACATATGCTATACAAGCACTACTATTGCCATTTTACAGATATTTCATCCACAGATCAAAACCTATGTATAGGTGCGGTTTTTAGGACTTTCACTGAGAATACTCAGTCCAACTTATTTCAATGGAATAGTACATGCTTCCCAAATTCACCTATTTTTCTCAAAACGATAAACATTTCCAATGTATAAGTATGACATAATATTAATGGAAATGAATGAGAAAAAGTTTCAATTCTCCTAATCCACATGCAATTTTTACAACAATCATAGATATCCTCCACCGATAATCCAAAATAGATATTGATATCCTCCACCGATAATCCAAAATAGATATTTTTCTAAACAGATAGATAATTATCAATAAAGATTAAATTTTCAAATTTCAAGAGGTGAGTGATAATACATATCTAATTTCACCAATCTTATCAATATCAACACAATTTCATATTCCCAACACCAATTCCATAATTTATACAAAATCAACATTTGACAAAATTAGGGCAAAACCCAATTTTCTTCCAAAATCAATTCTACATAACGAAACTAGCTATTTTATCACAACTCAATCTCATTTCCAATCCCACAGCCATTTCCATGAACTTATTAAAAAAACCCCACTTTTGAGTTCTGACCCAAAAACCCTAGGTTTGTTTCAAAAATCCCCAAAATCATAATATTGTTTAGGAATCGCAAATAACTAAGTCACAACTCATAGAACGGACAAAGAATCCCTACCTCAAGTTTAGAAAACAAGAGAGAGAGAGAGAGAGAGAGAGAGAGAGAGTATAGGAAATTCAAAGATGTCGAAAACCAACTTTGCTCTGATTAGAATGAAGCCCTCGTCGAGCTCTCTCTTTTTAACAAAGTCACACAGGTGGAAAGATTGACGGATCTAGGTGGATTTGAGCGAAATAAATGAGTTTTAGAGAGAGAGAGGAACAAAAAATAGTGTTTTGAAATGTTTAGAGACAGAGAGAGATGAAAAAGTGATTCAAAAAAGTGACTTTAGGAACTGATATGCGCGCAACTCGCTCGAGCGCAAGATCTGTCACTCGAGCGAGTAAACACAATAAGTTGCACCGCTCAAACATAGAATACAAACTCCCAAAAGTTTTACAGATAGAAGACTCTAGCTTGAGCGAAGAATACCAACTTCCTGTATTTTTGTAGGTCTGCAAAAGTACTAGAGGTTCACAAAGACCGCTCGAGCGCAAGAAGTGTTGCTCGAGAAAAGGAACAAAATTTTGGGCAACAACAGTTTGAAAAACAAGCTACTAACCTATTCCAAACACAACCAACACCTCTCAAAAGGAAAACTTAAAGAGATATAAAGGGAAACAAGACATAAATAACTATGTAAGACAATGAAACCCGGATCTAGAACATCAAATAGATCGGGTCCAAACCAGAATCGTTATTCTCACGCTTTTGTTATGCATAAAAAATTCAAAATCATTCAATCATGGGCACAATTAGCTATTAGGGGCACAAAAATCACTACCTCCAAAAAATCAAAGCAAGGCAATTTTTGTTTTTAAAAATCAAATTAAATTGAAACCCATTTGCTTAAATTGAGTAGGATTTGACATATAAAACTCAAAAAATTTAAAAAAAAAAAAAATCAAAACCCATATGTGGAATATAGAGAAAATTTCAATTAGATTAAGCGAAGAACACTTCACTGAAACTAAAAAGAACAAAGAAACCAAGATGGACCACCCTTTGTCAGTTCTAAGCTTTTTCACTATGAAACCAGAATGAATACAATCAAGATTGAACCAAATCAACCCAATTGGATCAGGTTGTTTTGGATTGAGTCACCAAGCCAGGAGTCATGTGATTCTATTTTGGATGAGGTGTCAACATGCTACAAATTCCATAATTATTTGTTGGCACTAGCAGTATAACTATTGTAATTTTTGGTTCTATCAAACTCGAAAACCAATTAAGCTTACAAACATTATACTACCTGGAAACTGATAAATTATATGCATATATACATATATACATGTATATTCAACTGGATCCAACATAATATGATCCCATGGTATCTGAAACCCATGTTGCAAGAAGACTAACAAGAAATTCACCTATGTATGGACACATCATTTCGGTCTATTCTTATTGATAATGCAACAATTCCAATGGAGGATAGGTCAGACTGATCCACACTTCTATCGGGACTACTGGCCTTGAAGTCCACAAAGCGTGCCTACAAAAAGGTCCAAGGGGGGAGGTAATCCCCCGGCGAACACTCCGATGATCGAGTTAGGATAAAGCAGATTGATTGTGTAAGAGGGAAGAGGAGTATGAAGAGCTTAACCTTTAACACATCTCAGAAGCTTCCTTATATCCTTTGCTCATCATTTTCTTGTCCATTCCAGACTGTCATGTTGGCCGAAAGTCTATATTCTAGCTCACATTGTTCATGGTGAGTCTGTATCCTCCAATATGAAGTAGTTGTCGCATTTAATGCCACGAGAGCCTCATTAATGGCTAATGTGTGGGTGCAATAACTTTGCAGGATCTTTGTCTGCCTATATGGCTGATTCCCTACCCGATAGGTGTTTGAATGCTATTGGTCTTGTTCCATCATTGGTTTCTCAAGGTTACGAGACTTTAATATCAAGTCTGTGGGCTGGGTCCCAAGTCGTGGGCCAGACCCTCTTGCTGGCCCATTGGTATCAGTAGTTCCTCATTCCCAAGTGCAGCTTTAGTCCAATGAAGGGAATAGAAATGGTGGAGGGAGTCCCCCAAGCCCGGGTAAGAGGTAGAGGTAGAGGTAGAGGAGAAGACCGAGAGGAACGAAAAATCGAGCGACCATGGAGGAGGGGACCCAGAGGAATGACCAATCGGCAAGGGCGGCCGACCGTAAGGAGGGCTGACTGCGAAAGTGGCCGAGCGAGATGACCGATTGGGAGGAGTGCCGACCGCGTAGGTGGCCGAGCGGGATGACCGACGGTGAGAAGGGCCTATCATGAAGGGGGTCAAATGGGATGACCGATTGGGAGGAGGGTTGACTGCAAAGGTGGTTGAGCGAGATGACCGACCGTGAGGAGGCCGATCACGAAAGGGACCGAATTGGATTACCGACCGGAAGGAGGGCTGACCACAAAAGTGGCTGAGTGGGATGACCAACCATGAGGAGGGCCTACCGTAAAGGGGGTCGAGCGGGATGACCAACCAATAAGAAGGCCGACTACGAAGGTGGCCGAGCGGGATGACCGACCGTGAGGAGGACCGATCACGAAAGGGGCCGAGCAGGATGACCAACCGGGAGGAGGGTCAACTACGGAGATGGCTGAGTAGGATGACCGACTAAGAGGAGGGATGACCGCGAAGGTGGCCGAAGAGGAATGACCGACTGTGATGAGGGCCAATCAAGAAGGGGGGCCGAGAGGGATGACCGACCAAGAGGAGGCCCGACCACGAAGGTGGCCGATTAGGATGACCGTCTGTGAAGCAGTAAAAGGAGAGTTGATGGTAGAGGAAGTTTTGTGCTACATATTCTGCATAACCCGTTGTAGCTGCAACTTTATGGCCCTCAGCTACTAGTCCCAAACAGGGGCATTATCCCCGCAAGCAAGAATTGGGGGTTGAACACTGCTAGCCTTGCCTTCGTGAGCAGCGGTATGCTGCGGTGGGAGGTGGTTATGGAAAGGCAGTGGCGTCTCTTGCCGAAGCTGGGAGGTGGAATGAGGAGGGTGCGGACCATCGAGATTTGATGGTGGAGGACATGGGGCGAAGGGTGGAAATATTCCATGGGGCACCTGTGGTGGGAGTTAATGGTGATTGTGGGCTTGTTCGGGCGGTGGGGGAACTATTGTGGTGGTGGAGGAGGGATAGGTAAATCGAACCGGAGTAATGCGTTGATCCGGGCTTGGTTTTGTTCGGTCAAACAGTTGATGTTTTTAGTGAGTTCTGCGAAATACGGAGGTGGGTTAATCGGGTTAGAGGACTCAGCTTCAGGGTTACCAGCATTGTGTTAGAAAGCCATGGACATGGTCATTACCATCCACTCTAATGAAGGAGATGGGGTGAGGACGGGGTTCCTTCTGGTGACAATGAATACAACTGTAGACCAGAGTTGGAGTTTCCCACAGACGGCACCAACTGATAATGCAACAATTCCAACGGAGGATGGGTCAGACTGATCCACACTTCTAACGGGTCTACTGGCCTTGAAGTCCACAGAGCGTGCCTGCAAAAAGGTCCAAGAGGGGAGGCAATCCCTCGGCAAACACTCCGATGATTGAATTAGGATAGAGTAGATTGATTGTGTAGAGAGAGAAGAAGAGGATGAAGAACTTAACCTTTAAGGCATCTCAAAAGCTTCCTTATATCCTTTGCTCATCATTTCCTTGTCCATTCCAGACTATCTTGTTGGCCGAAAAACTATATTTTAGCTCGCATCGTTCATGGTGAGTTTATATCCTCCGACGTAAAGGGGTTGTCGCATTTAATGCCACGAGAGCCTCATTAATGGCTGATGTGTGGGTGCAATAACTTTACAGGATCTTTGTCTACCTACATGGCTGATTCCTTGCCCAACAGGTGTTTGAATGCTATTGGTCCTGGTCCATCATTGGTTCCTCAAGGTTACTAGGCTTTAATATCTAGTCCATGGGATAGGTCCTGAGTCGTGGGCTAGACCCTCTTGCGGGCCCATCAGTATCACTTATCATCTTCTCTTCCTCAAAAAAAAGAAAAAGAAGGGACCATCTCTTCCTGATTTGATAATTTATAATCGGATTCTAGCAAAATTAAGTTGGCACATTTAAGAAAATATACTCACATTGAGTGATGGATATCTGTGGAGAATTTGTGACTTTTTTCTAATTGAAGTAGTTCCCACATTGTTTCCAGCGGGAAGCTCTGCTAGCAAAGCTGCACTTAAGGAAATAAATGCATCCTAAAGATCCTCACAAGGAAGATAGCAAGGCAAAATTGTCTTATCTGGTAAGAAGTAAGAACATCTTTCATTGAATGTACAACAATGTTGATTTCAACATTTATGAGGGCCTCATCTATTTCTTTTGTAAACAAACCTTTCCCATCTATATCTGCAAGTGGCTGACTTAAAATTTTATCACCTGTTGTCTTTATTATTACAATTTGAATTGCGCCCTCTTCAGCTAACTCTGAATGTGTAGCCATGAGTTTGTCTCGTGTCTCATATGCTTAAGCAAGTGTTAGTGGGCTATCCTAGACAAGGAATAAATATAGATAACTCATAAGTAAGCAGATATATCACCAAAATATCTTGCTCGAGAAATTGAGTTTTCCTCTGCAGTTAGTCAATTATAAGAATTGTGGAATTTGAAAGGCATAAAAATGTATTACACTAGTGATTGCTAATATTCTCCAAAAGATGTTACACAAATATAGTTTAAGGGGCTAGTTGCATGCTACAGAGAAAGTCATAGCTCTATCAGTTATACTGTACATAATTACAGTAGTAGTTACATGCATTTATTCATATTTCTTTACATAACATCTAGTGCTTTTTATTAGTTAAGTTATATGAAATCAGTGTTTTCCCATTTTGTAATTCTTCATAATTATTTATAAATACTATGTTAGAAGGGTGCAAACACAAGTAATATTATCTACCAACATCCTGGGATAGGTGAATTCTTATAGATCCATCCCCGCATAGAAGATAGAGAGTGGGGTGTGGTTATCGGTGAAGATGAGACTTTTACCTTGATACAGGGCATAACGACCCTATTGTTCCGATAGAGAGAAGAATCTATGATTAGCTTTTTGAGAAATTTCTTGCCATGCATCCTCAATACAATGGGAGGAAGAAAAAAGAATCCAACACAATCTTACCATGAACATGTTAGCATATGCAAACCTTCATCATCACACTTTTGCTCCACCATTATTTCTGAGTGTAGCCATGGTTTGATTATTTATCAGTAATCAACAATGACACTTTAGATTAATTTTGTTAAAAATAGATCAGAAAAAGTTGCCTAGAGGGGACACAACCTATGTACACAACATGTATAAAAAGCCAATTTTACCCCCATGAGGAAAAAAAACTATATACCAAAAGAATTCATTACAAAATCCATAAAACCCGCAACAGATGAGTTCAACCACCCAGTCACCCAACAAAGTGAGAATGCCAAGACATACTCTTTAACCTATGGATGATCTCCACTCTTTCAAATGATTAACAATTCCTATCCATCCAAATATACTACGTGAAACACAGGATCGAAAGCCTCCGTGTCTATCTCTAATTCTGCCCATGCTAAAAGTTGATTACTGATCTAGGAATTGCCCAAACAATGCTAAAAAATGTCAATAGAAAGGCCCAAATCTTCACTGTCACTCTGTATAATGGAGTAACATGGACAAAAAAGCATATCCACACCTACTCACCTACCTTAGAAATGTGTAGCAGATCTCTCTTCCCATGTCACCAACAAGTGTAAAATCAAACATTTCCTTACTTTGTTTTACTTATAAATCAAAGGAGATCCAAGTCATGGTATTTTTTAAATTGGTTTTCCTATCATTCTTATTTCTTTTTTTTTCAAAGGAGACTCAGCCGTCCCAAGAGCTTAATGGGCGCAACAATGCACCAAGCTCTCAAATAGAAAAATAGTGCATGCCTTCTCCTTTGACAAAGTTTGGAGCCTGACCTGACCTACAACCAAGGGACAGATCAAATCCTCATGACCCGTGTTTGGGAAATAAGAGTGAAACCTAGGGAAATTTTATGGGGTTTTTTTCTTTTTATTTTTAATAACATGATTGGGGGTTAAGTAACACAAGATTTTGGTGTACAACGTGATTTTTTGAGACTGTTAAACAATCGGTCGCAAAAAAAAAAAAAAAAAAAAAAAAAAAAAAAAAAGGACGTAAAAAGTCATATTTCTAGTAGTGTTCATTGCTTATTAGTTGTTGAGTAGAATTTCTCACATCTATGGCGTAGGTGGAAAAGAAAGATTGGGAAACAGGTCAACATCAAAATCTTGTGTCTCCAATAACCAATTCCACCTTGCAAAAAGGGCATGTGGATGGGATAAAAATAAAATTAATTTAGAGGACTATGTCCACAAATATAATAAATTAGGTATAATCCATTCCAATATAGAAGCACAAATAAGAACAAATATAACAACCTTTGCATGCAAATCTGGGAAAAAACAATAAGAGTCTAAGACAAACATAGGCACATATTAAATGCCAAAATAGTAAAGATACCAACTGCTAATGACAAGGAAAAGCCATAAACACCAGCCCAAACAAAAAAAAAAATGAGAGAAAGATCCTTGAATAATTTTTAATTTATTAAAAAGAGAGGGATGAACATTTGGAAGAATTAAAAAGAAACAGAGAAGACCAAGATAAGTTTATTAAGTAGAGTTCAAAAATATCATCACCCAAACCCTTTTTTTTTTCAATTGAAATCCTTCAATCAAAACCCTAGTTTGAATAACAAGAGATAGGTGAGAGAGCTCGCAATATCATGTCAAAACCTCCCAAATCAAAACCCTAATTTTTTACCCAAGAATAGATTTGAAATAAATCAAGTAAAATGCCTCAAATCGAAACCCTAAGAATATATTTGAAATAAATCATGTAAGAATCTCTTAATCAACATATTCCACAAGCTTATATTACCATTACCAAGCATACAAAATCCTAATTTTTAAATTCAAAACCCTAATATTTTCATTTTGATGATGAACCTGTTGAATCTATTGAATGAATATGAGCTTCTTGAATCCGAACTCAATCACTCCTCAGCGGTGCAGGGGAGCAGGGGGCAGTGCGGCGAGGACAACGGCTCCTTAGCCCTTCGTCTTCTCTCTCTCTCTCTCTCTCTCTCTCTCTCTCTCTCTCTTTGTTTTGTCTAAAATACGCCTGAAACCAAGCGAGTTTTATTTTTTTATTTTGAATTACTTCACCAAAACGATGTCATTTTGGTGAGTTATTCATCTCAACCCTTAATTCTTCAAGTGATCTCAGCCCTTTATTTTACACCCTTGTTTTTTTTTTTTTTTTTCCAACTGCCTTTATTAGTCGCTAATGAGCAAAAATATATATATAAAAAAAAAAAAAGACAAGTAACATACCATTGTGTATAATATTACTTTTGCCACAATCTTGATTTTTCTGTCTCTAAAAGTGGTATTTAGTCAATGCCTTTTTTGCGACGATCAAATGTCGTCGGAAAAAAAAAAAAAAAATTCACTACAGTTTTTTTTGTCATCGCAAAAGCTTGCTTTTTACGACTTTTGCGATGACTTTCAAACTGTCGCAAAAAGTTTCGTGTCTAAAGCCTCCTTTTCTGGTAGTGAAGGTAGTAACAAGTATTTCATCACCTTTTTTTTTATTTTGTTTTTTATTGCACTAATCTTATTATGTTTATTTGCTTAAGAGCAAAGATGAGGTCATTGATAAATTTATTCTTTATAAGAATGAAGTTGAGAATCAACTAAACCAGAAGATTAAGACTTTCTGAAGTGATCATGGTGGAGAATACGAATTGCCTTTTATTGAGATTTGTGCTCAATCTGAAACTATCCACCAAACTACAACGCCTTATTCCCCTCAATCAAATGGTGTTACTGAGCAGAAAAATACGACGTTGAAGGAGATGATGAATGCAATGTTAATTAGTTTTGGGTTGCCACAGAACTTGTAGAGGGAAAGCAATTCTCTTCGCGAATTACATTCTAAATAGAATAACTCAGAACAAAGTGGACAAGACCCCGTATGAATTATGGAAAGGCCACCAGCCTTCTTATAATTTCTTACGAATGTGGAGATGTCTTGCAAAAGTGGCGGTACCTACACCTATGCAAGTTATGGTAGGCCCGAAAACCATGGATTGTATATTCATTGGTTATGCACAAAATAGTAGTGCATATAGGTTTCTTGTGCACAAGTCTAACGTTTCAAATATACACAAGAATACCATCATGGATTTAAGGACTGCGCCTTTCTTTGATGACGTATTTCTTTGCCAAACTCGATGAGAGGATCAAAGTTCCGAAAAGTAACTTGAAGATGATACTAGTGATAGTGATCAAAATGAGGAGGTAGATGAGCCAAGAAAGAGTAAAAGGGCTAGGACTTCCAAGTCCTTCGATCTGGACTCATTGACTTATATGTTGGAGGACGAGCCTTGAACTTTCCATGAAACTGTGACTTCACCAGAAAGTCATTTCTAGAAAGAAGCGATTAAGAGTGAGATTGACTCCATCTTACAAAACCATACTTGGGAGTTGGTTGACTTACCCTCAAGTAGTAAGGCTTCGGGGAGTAAGTGGATCTTTAGAAGAAAGATGAAAGTTGATGGATCAATTGATAAGCATAAAGCTAGGCTAGTTATCAAAGGATACAGGCAGCAAGAAGGCCTAGTTTATTTTGATATGTATTCACTTGTGACAAGGATAATGTCTATTCGCATGATGATTGCGATAACAGCATTGCGTAGTCTGGAGATACATCAAATGGATGTAAAGACAACTTTATTAAATGGAGACTTAGACGAAGAAATCTATATGGAGCAACATGAGGAGTTTTCAGCTCCAGGGCAAGGTAAGAAAGTCTGTAAGCTTGTCAAATCATTGTATGGTTTGAAGTAAGCCCCTAAGCAATGACATAAGAAGTTTGACAACGCAATGTTGTCAAGTGGGTTTTGTTATGACCTAAACCCGCCCCTAGAGGTTTGGATCATAACCGGCTAGTAATCATGAGACCTATGGCCTTATACAGAAATTCAAAATATAATTATTTATATGGGGCCCGAGGTGGAAGCAAATAATGATAATAATAATAATTGTCCAACGAGCTGTGCATATATGGCATATCAAAAAAACTTATAAGTTAATAACCCACATTCAAAACACATTCGTACATACATGATTACATTTACAAAAGGCATTCATGAGTACAAGTCATAGTCATACAAAACCCAACTCTTTTATAAGCAAAACATGGTCAAACATGACCATCAAAAACAAAAAAAAAGATAAAAGCCTCATCCAAGAGGCACTTCTCAGCTGACATCACAAAAACTTGGGTAATCTTCAAGCAACTCTAGGGTTGGACATCCCGCTGCTCACCTACACATATATATATATATATTAGTGAGCTAAAACCTAGTGAATAACATCAAAATAAAGGGTTTCATGAATGAGTTCCAATACTTAACATAATCATTCTCATATCAAGTTCATTACATAGCAGAACAACCTCTGGTCTAATACATAGTAGAATGACCTTAGGTCCAACATATAACAGATATGGCAGATGTACATAATAGAATAGATCATAACTTGATAGAATGACCTTGGGTCCAATTGGTTATAGCTATATCAGATCAATATAATGACCATTTGGTCAAACATATTTCAGTTATTTCATACTTATCAGATATGCAGAATGTCCTTGGGTCCATCTTATTAGATAAATAGAACGACCTTCAGTTCATCATAAACATTTATACTTCACTAATTATATATCCAAATAGCATATCGTTCAAACGGATGGAAATCTCATTCATAATCAAGAAATCATAAGTTCAAAAAAGCTTACCATAATAGAACATTTAGAAAATACATTATATGAAAATATCTTTATTAAGATATTACTCATAGTGATTAGATTGTTGTCACGTCTCTGTGGATGGATCACTATACACAACACATAAACATATACACACGTTGGAACATATAGCTTAATTGAATCATTCCTTTCTTATTCAATTCCTTTAAGTCCATACATAACTTATTAAATCATTTATGAGGCTTAATTCATTACTAAGAATGCTCGGAAAGAAATGAGAATGAAAATATGGATAGAATGCAACTTTTCATCTTAAGCTAAAACAAGGCAGTTCGCTCGACTGCACAATTGGTCTTTCAAGCGAACTACATGGTCTGCAAATGTACTAGATGCATGAAATCTAGGCTCGATGGTCACTCGAGCTAAGTGTAACAAAAACTGAGGTCTCTTGAGCAGTCGGTAGAACTCTGCAAAACTTCTAGATGCTCGTAATGTACGCTCAAGCGGTAACTTCATCGCTCGAGAAATAAGGTCGAATTCTAGGTTCTACAACTTGAATAAAAATGCTCCAAACTCAATTTTAAAAGCTAAACTCTTGAATGACATGTTCTAAACCATGAAAAAATTTCAAAAACATGTACATATGACCAGTTTCAAACCGATAGCTCAAAACTTCATGAATTCATTAAAATTGAAACTTAAATCTTCATACATGTATGAATTAGTTTCAAATTCTTTTCCATGACTTCTAAACCATGAATTTAAAGTTCAAACCATTAAGAACCATGGATGCATGTATGATTCAACTCTCAATTCCAACATAGATGACAAGAATCATGATCTAAATGATGAATCTTCACATATTTATGCATGAATGTATGCCTAGTTCCATTTTCATCGTCTTTTAGCTCATTTCTTGTGTTTAATCTCAAATTATTCCATGATTACATTAATTAGATGACTTGATTACATGAATTAGGGATTACACTTTTACCTAGAGTCTAGAATTAAGCTTGCTTTAGCAATTTCTTGGCCTCCTCTCCTTAGTTCTTCAATTCTCCAAGCAAAACCACAAGTTGCTTAGCTCCCTCTCTCTAAAATGAACTCTCTCTCTCTCTCTCTAGAAACACTCTAACAAAATTTTGTAATAAAAAGTGGTCTAATTCCCCTTGCTTAACTCATATATACATTAGATTAGTTTATAACACTAATTACACATTAGGCTAATTAAGTAAAGCTTCAAGCTAACTAAACTAAACTTAATTTTACTAAAGAGAAAATATCATTTCGGCCCCCAAATTTTCACGCATTTTTCAATTTGACCTCCAGACTTTGATTAATATCAATTTTACACCCCAACTTTCAAAATTTTAATCAATTTGTCTCTTGCCGTCACATTCCGTCTACAATTGGACGGAATGTGCTAACATGGGGGGCAAATTGATTTTTAATTTAGGGGGCAAATTGATTTTTAAGGTATAGTTGGGGGTAAAATGAAATTTCAAAATAAACTTTGGTGCCACGTTAGCATATTGCACCCAATTGTAAACGGAATGTAACGGCAAGGTCCAAATTGATCAAAATTTTGAAATTTTAGATGTAAAATTAATATTAATCGAAGTTTAGGGGTCAAACTGAAAAATGTGTGAAAGTTTGGGGGTTAAAATGATATTTCCTCTTTACTAAATTGAATCAAATTTTAATCAAACTTCCCAAAAGGTTTTAAAAAATTTGACAACCTAATTAAACTTGTCAATTTCATTTTTTGAAGTCATTAAGGCTTTAAATTTTAAATTCAAAACAGAATTCCTAATAGATAATTCACCAAATGAATAAATATACACAAATTAATCACAAATTAGATAATTAAAATTAAAATCTCACACAAATTAAATAAATATATTATTTTATGTGGTGGGGTTATCACAGGTTTAGAATCAATGAGTGTGACAAAAGTGTATATGTCAAAGACATTGACAAAGGTTATGTCATTTTGTGTCTATAAGTTGATGACATACTCATTATTGGTAGTAATAATGAGATGATTTGAACTACCAAGAAGTTGTTAAACTCTAAGTTTGACATGAAAAATATGTGCCTTGTAGATGTGACTCTGGGTATTAAGATTAGAACATCTAATGGTATTGTACTTTCTCAGTCTCATTATGTTGATAAGATATTTGAGAAATTCGATATATCAGATACAAGTGTGTGAAAGACATTGGTAGACTTAAGTCTACATTTGGCCAAGAATAATGGTGAGAGTGTCTCTCAACTAGAATATTCTCGGGTTATTGGAAGCTTGATGTAGCTGATGAGCTGTACAAGGCTGGATATAGCCTACTTTGTTAGCGGGCTTAATAGATACACGAGTAATCCTAATGCTACTCATTGGAAGGGCATTATGTGGGTGTTGGGTTTTTTACGCTACACCTGGTATTCTGGGCTGCATTACACCAAATACTCAGCGGTACTAGATAGTTATAGTGACACGAATTGGATATTTGATATAAAGGACTCCAAATCCACTAGTGGTAATGTATTCACCCTTGGAGGGGCAGCAGTGTCTTGGAATCTTCCAAGCAGACATGTATATCAAGATCAACGATGGAATCTGAGTTTATTGCTTTGGATAAAGCAAGAGAAGAAGCTGAATGGCTATGCCAGTTCATTGAAGATATTCCTCGTTGGCCAAAACATGTGCCATTGTGATAGCCAATCAGCAATTGGATGGGCAAAGAGTAATATGTATAATGGAAAGTCTAGACATATCTATCATAGACATTATTCCATACAACAGCTACTCTCGAGTGGGGTTGTCTCTATAGACTATGTAAAGGCTAAAGACAATATTGTGGATCCGCTAACCAAAAGATTGAATCGGGAGTTAGTAGAAAAGTCATCAAAAGGAATGGGGTTAAGGCCTTTAGCGAGTGTTACCGGAATGGAAAACCCAACCCAGTTGACTAGAGATCCCAAGATCTAGGTTCAAAGGAACAACTTAATTGCATATAACGGATGAGTCACTAAAGAGGTAAATCGTCTTTCCCATTCCTTTACACAATGATACCTTGTGGAGTGGAAGGTTAAGCTGATGCTTTTAATGACCTAAGTGTTGTGAACAATCAACAGTGGTATAGCGAGATACCTTATGTAGGTCACCTATGTGAGTGCGAAGTGGGGCCGCTTCTTTAAGAATTGACAAGGTTGAATTCTTTAAAAACACTCACTGGCCCAGACAAGTGTTCAAGACCAAACCGAACACAACAGTGAGAACAGAATAATGGTTGGAGTAACTCCTGTGTGAGGTCTATTATCTTAGTTTACACAAACAGCAGAACAATTCAGGACATCACGATCACTGGTCAGGCAGTAAATTTGATAGGCTTTCACTATGAAAGGTTCAAGCCTAACAGCTACATTTTTTGATGCAGGGTTATTCTATATACTCTCTCTCTCTCTCTCTCTCAGTCCTTGTTGTTAAGCATTGTCTGTTTTCTTTATTTGGTCAATTTTTATTCATGTGAGGAATTGTTGGAAAATAATGGTTTTGTGGTAACTTTAATGTGAAATTAAAGTAGGTTCCAACAACTGGTTGAGATGAGTCCAAATGGGTCTAGATTCTTTGCAATAAGATCTTTACACCACAAAACAAATGACCAAAAACCATTAAGATTTGAAAGAGAAATATCTCATAAAGTTGGCCTCATAGATGAGATATTGGGAAACATGCGTAACCACCTATCCCACATTGATTGCAGATGAAAGTATTAATGAGTATTTAAATCCCAAGTTTTTGATAAGGTGTGAGCCCTTTAGGTAGGGATAGCCATTTTAGTCTGACCAAGGGGGCCCTGTCCATACTCCCCCCGAATAGAGCAGATTTTACCCAACCCGACACTTATGCGGGGTGGGGGTGGATTAAATTTTGGTCACCCGCAGCAGGGGCGGGTATCACCTCTCCCTATCCAAACCTAACCCGATATAATTTATAATATATATAAATAAATAATATATATGTACATATAATATAATTAGATACAAGAAAGGAATACTAAAAGTCTGTGACTCTATTTAAATATAAATAAATAAGAAGCCAAACTGTCATTCCCTTATTTTGTTATAGGAAATTATTAGTGTGTTAAGGATTTAAATGGTTCTCCATTTTGTTGGCAATTTGAAATGTGGTCAGCTATCCGCGGGGGCAGAGATGGGGTTGGAAAATTCCACCCGTAGCGGGGTTGGGACGAAGGTGGAGGTGGAGGCAGGGGCAATGGCGGGGGATGACAAACCCACTCCAAACTCACCTCGTGGCCATTCCTACCTTTGGGGCATCCAAATTTTTCGAAGAAAGAGAGTTATGGATACTTCAACGATGGGCTTGGGCCAAAACTACCACATACACGTGCGCCACCCACCCGCCCAGACCAAACTAGGCCGAGTCTAGGTCCGTGATCCGTGGGACATGGGTCGTGGATCTTGTGCTTTTGCTTAAGACTTGAGGTTTGCTGGATTGGATAAGGTTTAGGTCGGGTCGGGTTGGTGGCCTATTAACCTAATCTTTTTTTTGACTAGGTCAGATTGTGGTGGCTGTTGCTCTAGATGCAGATTTACACACACGTGTATAAAGTGTATAAACTTTATAGTTATGGTGGAATTATTCCATCTATTTTGCATAATTGATTTATGCATTGGTTGCTAGTCTTCATGATTAATGACCTCTTTCATCTCTTCCCCTTGTGCATAAATAAAGACCACTCTCCTTTGGTTTGATACTCAGAATTTTTGCTCACTTAATATACTGTCAGTCTACTCATATAATTCTTCCAAGTGTGAGACAGTACTGCTAGTGTCAAAGTTCACCAAAACCATTTAGAAGATACTTCTGCCCTAATTGGTTTTGATCGTCATATCCTGGAAGACAGACGTCAGCATACCTCTAACACCCAACGATGAGGCAGCGAATCTATTTTAAAGAAACTATGGTTACACAAGCCTCGATTTGCATCTCTTTTTTTTTTTTTTTAAGTTTATCATTTTATTCCAACATGTTATTTGTTTTGTATTTCTGTTCATCGAATTGTAATATCCAATTTCAATTAGTTCCGTTATTTCTTATTTTGTAATTTAATTTAATTAAATCTAAATCTGTTTATTTTATTTAAATATACATTGCCACATTCGTACATTCTTGATTAAAGTGCCAAGAGTCCAACATTGACAAAGCCAAAGAGATTGATCATTTTTCCCTCATTTTGAGACTACTTTATTGTATTAAATGTTATTTATTCCCATTGTAGCTCTAAATATGTGTTGTGAAAGGGATGAGCTTTTGACAGTGATGTCCAAGCCTATGGAATATATTAAAATTCACATTTCAATAATTTAAACTATTCATTTTGTAGAATATTGCATATATATCACTTATGAAAAAATAAGTCATTTGATAATTGTAATAGCTTCACTTTATTCCATATTGTAAAAGGGATGGGCTTTCGAGAGTGATGTGGATATATTCCAATTCTCATTTCGATAATTCAAACTATTCATTTTGTAGAATATTGTATGTATATCACCTATGAAAAAGATTAAGTCATTTGATAATTGTAAGCTCTTCACTTTATTCCATTTGTCTTTAAGAAAAAATAAAAAAATAAAAAATAAAAAAAATAAAAATAGGCAACAAACATGTTTAAAATATACCATCGATGTTTTGAAAAAAAAATACTATAAAATGAAAAAATTATAATTATCATATTGACTTAATTATTATTTTTTTTTTATAAATGATATACATGAAAAATTTTACAAAATAAATGGTTTGAATCATTAAAATATAAATTATAGTGGGGGTCATAGGCCAAGATGTCACCGTCCAATTTATATTTTGAACTAAAAAATAAACAATTTATTGTGGAATTATAGTGGGCCTCATGGGCCTCGTTGCTTTTTAGAAAACTCTATCATGATACCCACCCTCTTTTACGCTGTGGACGATTTTTTTACTATTTGGTTATGATTTATTATAGTGTTAGTTCTGACTTGATTATAACTCGTTGTGATGATAATTATGATTCATTATGATATTGGTTATGGTACTATGATAGTTATAATTGGTTATGACGTCATGTTAGTTATGATTCAAAAAGTCTTTCTTTATATTTTATGTAGCATTTAATTATGACTTATTATTTTTAGTTAGGATGAAAAATTATCTAATTATAACATTTGTAATAATCAAAACTGTAAATATCATAACTTATATACAGTAACATACCATCATCCGGCTATAATCAAAATCAATAGGCTAAAGAAGGTGCTCAAAAAATCTCAAGGCTTCAATTCCATCTCAGATATTGAAGACGGTTATACCGAGGCCTCGGTCAAATTGCCAGAAAAGTTCAAGATGCCTCACATCAATAGATTTGATGGTAGTGAGGACCCTATTGTATATGTTCATCTTTTCTCGGATGTTCTGAGACCAATGGGCCTGACTCGAGCTCAAAAACTGTCATTGTTCAGAAGAACTCTATCAAACGTGGCAGCTATCTGGTACGCCAAATTGGAGGACTCGACTAAACGGAATTGGGAAGAACTGTCTGAGGGGTTTGTTAACCAATACTCATATAATACTCAGATAGAAGTAACAATCAGTGAGCTGTAAGCGACCACTCAGAATCCCAAGGAAACCTTCATCGACTTTGTTGCAAGATGGAGGGAAAAGGCAGCCAGAATGATGAACAGGCCCTCAGAAAGGAACAAGTCCTGTTGGTAGTTCAGAATCTCGAACTGGATATGTTACAAAGAATGATAGTAGCACCACTGTCTATATTTGCTTCTTTGCACGAGTTGGGGGTTCGAATTGAAAGCGCATTTAAGAAAGGCATCATTCAGAGAACCAGTGAACCGGCAAAAAGGTCATTTACTAGGAATACCAATGCTAGCAATAGCACTATTCCTCAGCCTGTCAAGATTAGCACTGTCGCCATAGCGGCCAAAATAGCCGATCCCTTTGCCACTACAACCTTACAACCTACCGACCCAAACCGAAACCAATATAGGACCTTTACCCCTTTCACATGAGCCTAGCCCATGCTCTTAACTTACTAATGGAAAAGGGGCACCTCACGCCCCTCGACCCTTGACGTCTCCTTGACCCACTCCCACCTAGACATGATCCCACCCAATACTGCATTTTCCATCAACAGCACTGTCACGACCCAAAACTCGCCCCTAAAAGTTTTGGGCATGACCTATTCAGAAACGGACCCTTAACCTGTTATATATAACATATGGGGCTTGAGCGGAAGTATTATCAATATAAAATAACATAAAACATCATCCATTGAGCTACCACTACCATGCCAGGATCGCACACAGATTGCATTAGATACACAATATATATAGAAACATACACCCGAACTTCGGTTACACACTTATACATTCATACTTAAACCACAATTGGGCGAGTAACGAAAATATTAAGGAAAGACAACCAAAGCATAAATCAATAACCTAACAATACTTTACAGAATGCACGGCTTCAGGTGGTGCCTGGACGTATCAAAGCTGACAAGAGAAAGACGAGCCTTAAAGGTTAGGCCTGAACTCCCGATTGATTACCTACAGAATAGACAGACAAAATACAAAATGAGCGAACTCAGTGAATAATAGTATATAAATAATGCCATAACCATGTGATTTGTCTGTTTCTGTAACTTTGTAGGACAACTTTGTCAATTCACAATTCTACAATTTGGCCCTTGGCCTGAGGAGTTCACACATTCACAAAAGGGCCATTGAGTTTCATAGATTCACAATTTATCATATTGGACCTCAGTCCTTTGGATTCACAAGTTCACAAGTGAGTTCACACATTCACAAAAGGGCCATTGAGTTTCGTAGATTCACAATTTATCATATTGGACCTCAGTCCTTTGGATTCACAAGTTCACAAGTTCATAAATTCATATTTCACATATTGGCCCTTGGCCTCATAGCTTCATAGCTCACAAATGACCCTTGGCTATATAGGTTCATAGCGCACAATTCTTTTGATACCTTCCATAATTTCACAAGGTGTCACATATAGCTTACATAACTTCACAACCTCTTTCGATGTTTCCATAATTTCATAATTCACAGGTTGGCTCTTGGCCTCATAATTTCATAATTCACAAGTTGGCTCTTGGCTTCATAATTTCATAATTCACAAGTTTATACTCTTCATATCTTCACAAATTTGCTTTAAGCCCAGTAATGTACAAAACGGCCATAGGTCTAGAAATATCGGAACGGCTTAGTGGCCCCGAAATAACATATGTATGGACTCAAGAGGTGGCTCGTACGGATTCTAGAGGTGGCTCCCACCAAAGTGTAGCACTTAGTTCCGTACAGCACTTTGTTCCATAACATAAATCCATAAGTCTCATCATGTCATAATATAAACGAAACGAACATCATAATAGAATAACCACAGATATTATCAGAATAGACTGGTCTTATAGTCATTCAGAGGCACATAGATTATTCCAATCAATTACATGAATTAATGTAGTCAGTTTACGTGTAACAGAATACTAATGATAATCATTAGCAATACGTATAACGTATCTCACAAATTGTACAGGTGCCATCACAATGCTATTTGTAGGGACAAAATAATTACCTCATACCAGTCTTAACCATCCTCGATAAAACTAAATAGTTCGGGATACATAAGCATCATTGTTCCATTTGTTCACCATGAATCATTAAGCTTAATCTACGGATAACAGAATGTTAATAATGTCTTTTAAACACACTACTCTATAGATTATAGCACATTACCGAAATCATTAATCATAGACGAAATACAAAATAGTTTCAGAGTCATATCAATGGATGCTAATTCCTTCTATATTCACACCAATTTTCAAATACAAACATGTTAACATAATTACCATGGAAAAATGGAATATTAATAATAATACTCATTATTAACAGTAATTGATGTACGTTTGTAGTACTATTACTCACAGTGTTCAGGTGCTTGGTTCGCCCCCGTAGCTGACCCAACACAATTCACGTAAGTCAAACATAATTTATCATAGTACATCACCATTCAATTCAACATTTTCAACACAACATAACTTCAACAAAAGTCAACATTTAGTTCATCAACACCATTTATAATTTAACATAATTCAAAATAAATCCTTGAATCCCATTTCAACATTCCAAAGCCAAGTTCATATCATTCATACCATTAATAGATTATTTCCCCAATTTTCCTTCACATAAAAGCATGAATTCCAATGTTCATAACAAAGTTCATTCGCAAATTTTAAACATAATTCTCAAACATTTCCAGATTCTAATTAAACTTGAACACATATAATTCAATACCTCAATTTCATTATTCTACTTTCAATTTGGGCCAATTCATTGGTTATCATCATTAATCAATCTAGGGTTTCAAGAAAATATTGAAATTTCAAGAAAAATTCTAACTTATTAACCCATTACTTTTTATTCCAATTTTCCCAATGATTATACATCTAGGATTCACAATCCATCATTTTAACCCACCAATTTAACTTCCAACATCTCCAACTCTAAACCCCCAATTCTCATAATCAACACTACACTAGATGTTCAAAACAAATATGGGTTTTACATTTATATACTCAAAAGTATCACAAATCTATCTATCAATGGAAGCATGAAGGAGAACTAGGACCCTACCTCAAGAAACAAGCAAAGGGACGGAGCTTTAATGAGAATCCTTCGCAAATCCAAGTTCCAATCGGTTAAGAATGTTGATCCTTTCTTGTTCTCCATCCTTGATGCAAGAACCAGGGTGGATTGTTGATCAAAGTAAGGGAAATCAAGGTTTTGGGGGCTAGGGTTTCGGACCTAGAAGGAGAGGAAGGAGGAAGGAGATGAAAAATGCCAAAAGTGATCCAGAAATGCGATTTAAACTTGCTGAATTCGCGTCCCCCGCTCAAGCGTCGCTTCCCACGCTTGAGCGTACTTGCTTTCAGCACAGATTCCAAAACTTTGAACAGGCGTAACTCTCTTATCCGGACTCCGTTTTAGGTCATTCTTGTGGGCAAATTGAAGCCCCAGAGATAAGCTTTCCAATGGTTCTAACCTCACATCCAAATTCAAATTGTGGAAAAAGAAAAGGGCAAAAGAGTGACGGCTGGTCAAAAATTCAAACTCAAATTTGGGACTTTTTATCTAATCTTATCTATATATCTTATTAAGGCTTCAATCAAGGTTCCAAACATTATCCAAGGGTCCTCAATTATAATATTTAAAGTTCACTTACTAACCCATCAATATCAAGAGTCCGACAACCATACAAATTTTAAGGTGATAGGCACCACTATACATCAATTTAAAATCCGGGTCGTTATAAGCACGGTCACCCCACCGATCATTGCTATCACCTACATCATGAGATCCAGGATCTCATCGATAATAAAATCATAGCCCCACCCTCCAAACCAAATGTGACCACCAATCCACTTCCCGTCCATAACCAAGTCCCTTCACCTAGAAACACTTATCCATACACTACCACCCACCTTTAACCCTAGCGCATATATCACCCCATCACATCTACCTAAGCCTAAGGTGGTTATTCTAGAAAGCACGGATATGTGCATGATGGAGATAACACCCAAAACCCAATCGGGGCCCATGGTGGCAGAAGCGGAAGAGAAGATAAATGCACTAGAGAAGGGGTTGTCTGACACCTGAGTCATAGAAAAGGGGACCTCACTCGCAAAAGAGTATGATCCTAGCTAGTACATTGTGGCTGCTGACCAGCCAAAGCCTGTAAGCATACTACTAGATTCCCTCAACATCAATGCCATTGAAGAAAATGAGCCGAGGCAAAATCTGAATAACTGGCCTGAACAAGGTCTTGATGACCTAGCAGAACTACAAGAAAACCTGGAGAATCTCTAGTTCTTTAACGAAGAGGATGTAAGCGGTGTTCAGATAGGGTGGTGGGATCCAAGCCAACCTGAATCCAGCAATGGGTAGTTGAGTAGCGAAGAGAAATCCGATACGGAGGAGCAGCTGAATAAGAACCCAAAAGTGAAGTAACTTGGTAAGAATAACAAGGCTGGGGCCCATGCCTATGACTGAGAAGGAGCGAGCGTTTGAGCAGTTCCAATGAGAAAGGATAGAGGAGATATAGAGGAAAATAGCCTGAGAGCAAGAAAAATAGAAGAGAAAAAAAGGGACCGAGTCAATAACGTGCGATGTCCAAACCATGGAAAAGCCCGTATAGGAATCTGGTGACAAGGGAAAGATGCTAAAGAAACTCAGACAGTATCGGAAAGCAGAGATTGAATCAGCTACAGAAGAGAGTGGTGTGCCAACGGAGAGAGCAATATGAATATGATCCAGGTGGAGCCCGACAATGGCCTGGCAATAACTATAGGGGAATGGTGGAAAGACAGTGATTTGAGCCATGCATATACTGATGAAGGGTTAAAAGTCAATACCCCTGACGATATATGGTACACAGATCAGATTGACCACATGACCAGAAGTGGTTGGTATTTTAAACCCCCAACCCTAGATCAGGCAGAACCCTCCAGGAAAGAGGCTGAGAAATTGAAGAAGAAAGACATTGAAGAAGACCTAGTCTTAAAGCAACTTAAAAAGATCCAGGCGGATATATCGATTTAGGGGCTGCTAATGGCTTCCCAAGAGCATAAGCAAGCGTTGCTAGAGGCATTGAATAGAACTAAGCTGCCTATCAACACCACCAATGATCAACTCGTATCATTGGTCACGTCTAGGGATGTTACTCCAGTGTTGTCTTTTATGGACAAAGAGCTACCACCTAAAGGGGCCAACCACAACAAACCCCTGTATATGACTTTGGAGAGCCAAAAGAAATGGATCCCGATAGTGTTGGTGGACACCAGTTCGGCAATAAACGTATTTCTGACAAGGACTACTTACGCCATGGGTTTGAAGCCAGCTGACTTCACCCCTACAACTCAAGTTGTTCAAGCCTATGACAATACCAGCCGAAATGTTATGGGGACCTTTAAGAGTCAAATACTGATTGGCCTATCCAAGCATGAGGTTAAATTCCACGTTATGTGCCATCAACCTTTAATCTGCTCTTGGGAAGGCCTCGGTTGCACCAGATGAGGGCAGTTTCGTCAACGGTTCACCAACTGGTGAAATATCCATTCAAGGGTGGGATTGCTACTGTTTATGGCAATTCTTCGATCCATGCTTTCTCGGGAACCACAACACCCTTGTTAGAAATAATGCATGGGGAAGAAAATGTGTTCCTTTCCGACTTCTCCTTGGTAGAGGCCCGGCCGGTACAATCTATCATGGCAGAGGATAACGAGAACTATGTGAGTGCCTAGTCCATCTATATGATGAATAAGCAATGACACATTCCCAAATTGGGACTGGGTAGGAGCGAAAGGCAAGGAAATATTGTTGCTTGAGAAATAATCCATAACCCCTATGCTTTTGGGCTAGTATATAAGCCAACTACCAAAGACTGGAAGTGAGAGAGATGAATTGAGGGAAAGAATTAAAGAAAAAAGGGTCGAGAGGCAATATGAACTGGTCCATAAGCCAATACGAGGAACCCTAAACGAATGCTTTGTCCGCCAAGGGGAAGATTTCCTTTTCTCTGGATTTCTAGAGCCATGGATCGAACGGGAAACCAAGATGAGGCACCCGGGATTTGAGATCTTTTTTGATCACCGGTTGTTAGACAATGAAGAAGAGGAGGAGCCGATTGACCTAGGTATCGGCACAGGGCAAGATAGACACACCAACTCAGATAGAAATGAAGAGGAGCTATTAGGGATGGCGCTGGCTGACCTACTAATGGATTCCAATGCTGGGGCTGAGCCCGTTAACTTGGGGGATAGTGTTACTATCTCTACGATCGGGGATAAACCAACAGTAGATTACTCCGGTCTCATCGTGGACGCTACTGAAGGTCTACGCCTAGTTTGGCAATTTGAGAAAGGTAACATTGGTAGTTCTAAACTGGATAATGAGTCCGAATCTGATTCAATTGAGCCTGTTGAGTCGGGATCAGATTCAAGTCCTTCTTGAGAGTCTGAGTCTGGTACTTCCGAGGGTGGTAACTTGGATACCAAAGTCCTATCTAGGTCTTCTGTCAATTTTTCTTTCAAGTCGACTGTAACAGAGGATCTTGACTTTATTAATAGGAATGCAGTAGATTTCACTTACTTCTCTGTGCCCTTAGTTTGTTGCACTGGTATTGATTTTCAAAATTTTGACTTAAACGAAGAGGAAAAAATTCCTCGGGCTTTGAAAAATTTGGTCGACCAAGAGGACGAGAGGTGTGAAAAGCCGTACACAGATGAAATCATTGCAATTAATGTAGGTACTGGGGAGGATCCCCGCTTGGTCCAAATAGGGTCTACGTTGTCTACAAGGAACACAAGCGTTTAGTCGCTTTATTAAAAGATTTCAAAGATGTTTTCACGCAGTCCTACGAAGACATACTTGGAATCGATCCTGAGATTGTACAGCACTGGATCCCTCTTGACCACGAGGCCCTACCAGTTAAATAAAAACTCCGCAAAGTCTGTCCAGACTAGGAGTTGAAGATTAAAGAGGAGCTCACCAAACAGATTGATGCGGGTTTCTTGATGGTGTCTGAGTACCCAACTTGGCTGGCTAATATTGTTCTAGTTCCGAAGAAGGACAGTAGAATCAGGGTTTGCGTCAACTTTCGGGATCTAAACAGAGCTAGTCTGAAAGACGACTTTCCACTACCACACATCGACAAGTTAGTAGACTTTACTGCTAGCCATGCGTTGTTATCTTTCATGGATAGGTTTTCCAAGTATAATCAGATTTTGATGGCACCAGAGAATAGAGAGAAGACTGCTTTCACTACGCCTTGGGGTACTTACTGTTACAAAGTCATGCCTTTTGGGTTGAAAAATGATGGGGCTACATATCAGAGGGGTTGCGACCACAATCTTGCACGATATGATCCACAAAGAAGTTAAGATGTATGTGGATGATTGTCCAGTCTAAGGAGCGAGAAGGCCACTACACCACACTGGAAAAATTCTTTGAACAGATCAGGGAGTACAGACTGAGGTTGAACCTATAGAAATGCACCTTTGGGATGACTGTAGGGAAAATGCTTTAATTTTTGATTATGCAGAGGGGAATTGAAGTAGATCAATCCAAGATCAAGGCCATCTTAGAAATGCCATCACCAAGGACTGAAAAGGAGGTGCACGGTTTTCTAGGCAAAGTGCAATTCCTAAGATAGTTTATCTCAAAATTAACCTTGACTTGTGAACCATTGTTTGGTCTCTTGAAGAAAGGGAAGAAGTTCCAATGAGATCATCGATGTCAGTTCGCCTTCGAACAGGTCAAGCAATACCTTCAGATCCACCTGTATTGTCACTACTAGAACCAGGGAAGCCACTGATCCTATATTTGTCGGTAACATATTCAACTATGGGGTGCATGCTGGCGCAAGAATCAAAAGCTAAGGCAGAGAATGCCATCTACTATCTAAGCAAGAAGACGTTGGACTATGAGACCCACTACACCCCCCTGGAGAAAGCCCACTACAACAAGTTGGGTCTTGAATAACGAAATTTTTGTCTCGAAAGAGCTAATTTTGTCACTATAGATATTTGTGACGAAATATTTTCGTCACCAGCTTCATCATTGAATGTTTGTCACTAAAAACCACAATGACGAAAAATAATTTCGTCACCAATGAAATTAGTTCAGTGATGAAATTTTTTGACACCAATAAAACAAGATTTTGTCGTCAAAAATTCTCATTTTCGTCACCAAATAATTATTCAATACCATATTTATAATTTTAGTTGCTGAATAAATTTATCACAAATGTTGATCATTGATGAGGAAATAATTTCGTCACAGTAAGATGTAAAGGTGACGAAATTTTTCGTCTCCAAAAGTCATACATGGGTGACAAAATATATTTCGTTGCAAATATATTTATATACATGACGAAATATATTTCGTCACCAAACAACAAAATCAATGAAAACTTTCATATATGCGCTGCAATAAATTGTCACAAAAAATGTTTATTAATGACGAATAATCACTTTGTCATAATAACAAGTACAAATGACGAAACAAATTCGTCACTAAACCTGTTCCATATTTTATATTTCAATTTCAATTATTATTTCACAAATATCCCTGCTCATATCCTAATAGCCTTTTAATTGTACTAAGAAATCACTAACTATTATACATCACTCCACAAAAAAAAATCAATAAACAATCTATATTATAAATCAAAATATATCCATCAAACAACTTTAATAATATAAGCCATTAAGTATAACAAAAAAAATCACCAAAGCAAATCCCAAAATGAACTAGCGTGGAATCCACAAAAAAAAAATCAACACTCAATCTTGATTTGCAACTACAACTAAGTATCAGTTCAGGAAACAAAATTCAACAGTTGATCTTCATTTGCAAGTATACTTCCAAACGTCATCAAAAACCAATCTGCAAAGAAAATAGACAAAGAAAACATTAATATATTATCAATTACATCTAAACTCATATATAAATACTTTTATTTTATAAACCAATTTAGTAGAAATACATCTAACAAATCAGAACTTTAAAGAGTTGAGGTGATCCTTGATGATAAAGCAACACGGATAACATAAGATGCCAAAAGATTACAAGAATACCATATATCACTATCACTAATGGCAGAATATATATATATATATATAATAGCTCCAAAATATAATGTAGCATTGAGGTACATTTGATTCACGACAATGGGTTTTTCATGCATGTTGGGTTCTAATCTTTGAAAACAACCACCAAATCTAATTCTCTCTCACAAGTTAAAAATCAACAATCAAACTTTTGCATGCCAATCATAATAAATCATAGTCAAAAAATAAAATATGCATATTTTTCTTAATGTGTAAAGTGGTCTTTCCTATAAAGCAAAAGCCTCTTAACAATTGATCCAACAAAAATCTCTAACTTCATAGATCAGATTAACAGCTTTTCTACACAATGTGTCAACCATAAAATTCCCTTAGCTCTTATTTACATTGTTCGAAACAAGTGATCAATATATTGCACCAAAAGCAACAATTCAGTCAAGAGTAATTGCAAAATTTCTGCAAAAATAGGTGTATCTTCACAAAATAAGTCAAAACACATATTTCATTTAGTTAAAAAATAAAAAATAAAATAAAAAAATAACCAAATGTTTCCTATAGTTGCTCACTCCCAGAAGAATCTATAAACAGTCTGTCAGCAAAGATAAATTCTTGTACCAAAAAAAATTATCTTGAGTAACATGATATTGGCAATTTTAAAATTATGAACCATAATTGTGAGTGTTATGGGTTCTGTACAGGTGTCATATTCTTGTAATTTACAATTTTTTTTATTTCATATTTTTGTAATTACATTTATATGCAGTGTATAGCATTATTGAAGCAGCAAATAGAATAATGATGCTAATCGAAATATCATTATTGGAGAGATTAATAGAAAAGAACCTGGAGAGTGAAAGTTGTGACTATAATTAAGAAAGCCAGGAACCAATTTCTAGGAGATTGAAGTCAAGATCCATATGTATACCCATTATCCATGCAACCACCACACATAAGGGAACCTGAAAATTGAACAAGTTAATTTAGTATTTAATTTATATATAATTTCATCTTGGGTTTTATTTACTTTGTTATTTATTAATTTCAAGTCTCACCACAAACATTGAAATTTGAGTTACTGAACCCAAAGCCACCCCCAGTTAGATATCCTACATGACAGAGAAAAAAAAAATTAATAAAAAATTAAAAAATTTACTTGTCATATATTCAAAGAGACAAAACTATAAAGATAACATATTAAAAATACATATGTATATTTGTGACATACCAACTTGTTTTTAAAAGCAAATATGACTGATCCAGCATGTTTTGTTGCATTCTCCACAATTGGTACCAATATTACACTGATAAAGCTAACATAAATTCCCCATGGATATCTGAAGCAGCCTATTTTCATAAGAAATATTGATATCCATTAATTTAAAATGGTTATGAAACAGTTCAAAATAATATATATAAATAGGTCTGTAAGGAAGCTTTAATAAGAAGTTTATATATATCAAAACGAAGATGAACAATGGCCTTGATTGCAATGACATTCACACTTGATTCCCCTGTTGTCATCATCCAAGAGCAAGTGAGATAAGCTATCTACTAGATACCACTAAATACAAAAGGCTAAGAAGAACTACTGCTGATACAAAAAGCAGGAAGAACAATGCATGATATTATTGAAGAGCATACAACTACTAGCCATACATTGACACGAGGAGCTATCAAATTTTCATAAAAAAAAAAAAAAAACAGTGTATGTCTTGCACTACACACACACAAAATCAAGAAATAAGAATATCACCCTCATTTTTCATTCCAACTATTAGTTCACCCTCCTCCCCTGCCGCTACCACTGCATAAAGAAAGAAATGCTATTAAAAACACTAGTCCAAAAAAGGAAAAGACAACATTTTTAACGTAAAAATAAAATTAATTGATAATAACAAATGGAATTCTCACATGGCGAAGGATTTTTAGGGAAAAAACAGATAGTTTCCACTCCCGGAGCTGGACTAAAATTCCTGTCCCCAAAAGCTTCAACATCGTCACCAATAATCCCAAGATCACCTCCTTCTATAGCAGCTTTGGCAGCTTCAAAAACTTCTACATCTGAATCTGATTGAGACCTAGCGACTATCAAGCAACATATAAAACTTTTAACACTGATTTCAAGTCCAAAAAAAAAAAAAATTTTGATAATATATGTGAGTCAATACCATTAACGATATCCTTCTGTAACACCAATGTCCGTGCACTAGTAGAAATGTTTTGTTATTATTTGCAATTTGTTAATGGTAAATAGAGGCTTAATTCTTCATGGCTCAATGGTAAATAGAGGCTGCAAAAAATGAATGGAATGTTTAAGACAACAATCGACTCTGCATTGAATAATTAAAGAAATGGAAACAAGGAAAGAAATTTATTTGAGAGAGAGACCATGTCCACACTAACTGATTTCCCATCCTTTGCAAGCACCTCAACTACTGTTCCAGCTTGATCAACCTGACACAGACAAACAAAAGGGAAATTTTATTTAATATCAAGGCACCCATATACCATTAATTAAAAAGTGACTTTCTTAGCAAATTTTTGTGTGAAGTAGCCAATTTGCAAATTTTTGTGTGAAGTAGCCAATCTGCAAATTTTTGTGTGAAGTAGCCAATCTGCAAATTTTTGTGTGAAGTAGCAACAGACTGATTCTTGCTTTCACATTTTTTTGGCTAGAACAACAATCTAAAACAAGGCCGGCAATCTAGGATCAAAACAAACACAAATTCACCTAGTTGGTGTGTCTACTATTAAGAAATAATTGGAAATAAATAAATAAATAAAAATTCTATGCCAAATGGAAACATTAGAAGTTACTGAATGAAGAGTGCAATAACAAACTACAATAGAGATATGTGAAATATTTTGAGATGAGGACAACCTAATTTAAATCGTTTGAAAGAACTTTCTCGAAAACTCCAAATAGTAGGACAACCAAGGTAGGAATTCCAACCCAAGAAAGCACTTTTCCGTTTAGATATCCAATATTATGTGATTTAGCTCTAACCTATGAAAATCAACATTTTGTAACTTACACAAATTGTTTAGAAAAAAGAGAAAACTCCTCAAATATAAATAAAATTTGACAACACAATCCTAATCATGTGGATGAGTCTGAAAAGGTGCAAATCTAGTCATTCTTGAACCAAGCTCCAGTAGTTCGGCACATTCTATAGCCTTAATAACAACATAATCACATCATTAATAAACCTGTGATAAGGGGACAAATTTTTTTTTTATTTTTTAAACATGATAGTTAGGGTGGGGAGGGTCATGGTCAAGGAGAGGGCAATCCTCCATTGTGTGTAGCCCATCAAAATTCAACCAAAAAGAAAAAAAAAAGATAACTCCAGATCAGCAAGTAACATTACATTTGTAAATTTTTTTGCATATTGGATTTTTAACTGTAGAACTTCATGTGTGAACTAATCGATACAATCACAACAGTTATACAATGCAAGTAAAACTTATGGTATTGCTAATTGCAGAGATGACTGGCTAAAAAATGAAAATAAATAGAAAACCTCCGACAAAAACCCATCAAGTGATAGCCCTCCCATAGTCACAGACTGGGTGAACCGCACACACCTTAGAATCAAGTATCCAATGAGAAAAAAGGTGAAATCCCATTCATTTCAAGAAGATGCCAAGTGAAACAAATTTAACAAATATGTGTAGTATAGTATAGTATAGCTATCACCAAGAGATTACATTCATCCATCAGGGACTCCTAAAGACTTACATCCAAGACTTCTAAAAGCTGTTCAAACTTCTCACAAAACGAATCACAAAACATTTTGGAATAACTAGTTTGAATTCTCTAAACCAAAAATCAAAATTTATTCAGATCAAAACTCCAACTTAACGTCAATTAAATAATCAATAGTCATTCACAATCAAACAAGTTACAAATAATGGTTAAGTACGTTACCTTGAGACTAATAAACCCAGAAAGGGCCTCAAATTCTATTAGTGCCAAAGCCATTTCAGGCTTATAATTATCATCCTTGAAGACATCAGGCAGAGTCTTATGCAGAAACCCAGCAAATTCCTTATCAGGATGGGCCTGTATCGACAATGCCTTCGAAACTGAAAGTACCTAACACATTCCAATTAATCAAAAATCTATTCAATCACTTTAATACACAGACCATGAAATTCATAATCAAAGCAAAAACATTAGAGTATTTTTACCTTGAACATAAAAGGAAGAGTAACACCCCATTTCTGAATAACCTTATCGCAAAGAACACCAGGGACTTTGGCAATCCACGAGTTCAAACTCAAACCGACACAGTCTGAGCCAATCGACACTATCATTGAAGCTTTGGAGGATGAAGGAGGGTTCGGACTCGTGAGTGCCCATCCAGAACTCGGCGTAAGGCTTGGCTTCATCGAAGTCGATCCCAGAATTCAGAGAGAACAGCCTCGCAACACGCGATTGGCGGCCAAATCGACCTCAATCGTAGTCCTGCATTGAACATCTCAGTCTCTGCGCCCTCCTCCTTTGACTCACTGAACCATTAGCCTCCATCAACGTCATACAAGAAATGCCCCTTCCATAGTCCTAGAAGAAACCCCTTCTGTAAACTGTGACTATACCATCGTCATCAACGAGATATTGAAACCCTAGAAATTTAGGAATTTCTAGAGAAATGGCAGAGCTTCTCACACTAACCCATTGTAGCCAAATAGTTTCTTCCACTTTAAAAATTACCTTTGTCTTTGGTTTAACAATTAAAAAAATTAAAAACTTGGTTGCCCTCCTCTCTCAATTGATGTATATGTTTTTTTTTTAATACATATTTCTTTTTTGGGTGAATTGGCGCCAGAAAAATTCATTTTGGCACTTTTTTTTTTTTGAACATACAATTCACGATATGCATTGTATGCCGTAAAAAGGCAATACTTTTAACGATTGGTGATGTGTGCGTCGTAAAAAGTACAATACTTTTAACGGCGGGCGTTGTGTGCGCTGTGAAAAGTGAAATACTTTTCATGGCTGGCGTATGTGTGTCGTGTATAGTTGATGTATTAACGGCATGCCATAGGCATGTCATAGAGAGTTTTATTATTTACGACAAACATTGCAAGCCGTAAAAAAATCATTGTTATTACCATTCACAACCTACACAATAGACACGCCGTGGTTGGAAAATTATTTACGACGTGCAGAAAAAGCAAGTCATAAAAGTGAGAAACTACGGCGTGCATTTATTGTACGTCGTTGATGTGGTGCCGTAAAAAATCAGTTTTGTTGTAGTGAAAATAATAAAATGACCCTTCAACTCTAAAATACTCAACAATATGGCAATGTTTCACACAGGTATTTTATCAAACACATGGGCTTCTACACCGTCTCCCTCTCCCAACCCTCTTCTGGCTCCCCAACTTCTTTATTCCCCTTAGGAACCCTATCCCATCTGGTTACACTTCCCCTTCCGCCCCTTGCCACAGCCTCTCCAACCCTCCACTACCGTAGATCCATTGCCTTCTTCCATCTTATCCACAACCACAAAACTACTCTTTTTCTCAGCTACAAATCTGAAATGCCTGCTCTTTCCCTCCCTACTATACCACCGCTAGCCCTCCTCCTCTCACACCGCACCTCCATTACGCCATTCCATCCCCATCACAGCGCCACCACGTTACTAAAAACCCTTACCCCACCATTAAACAACTGCAAGCGAGAGAGAGAGAAAGGGAGAGAGGCCATACCTTTGTGTGTTTTGCAAGAGAGGGATGAGAGGAAAACTGAAACACCCAAAAAAAAGGAAAAAAGGGACGGGGGAGAATTAGTAGGGTTCCTTTTTTTCATTACCACCAAATCTCAAAGTTCCTCTTTAAGATTGGTTAGTGATAAAATAATTTTGTCATTAAAAATTTTAAAATATTAAAATTATTGACGATAAAAATATATTTCTCATTAAATAGTTTTAAAATATTTAAAATTAATTTTTTTTAAAAATATTTAAAATTATTGGTGACAAAAATATATTCCTCACTAATAATTTTATAATTTGTGACAAATTTTTTTCTCACTAAAAGTCTCAAAATTTTGGCGCCACCCAAAAAAAATTAGAGGAAAAATTTTTAGTGACGAAATTTAATTTTTCCTCACCTAAAAATAAGTATTTATTGACGAAAATAAATTTCGTCACCTATTATTTTTACTTTTTATTTTATGTGACAAAATTTTATAATTCGTCACGGATTATTCTTATTTAGTGACAAAATATTTTCTTCATTACTTTTCGTCACCATAGGTTTAGAAAGTTAATTAACTTGTGTTTTGTTTTGAAAGAGAGAGAGAGAGAGAGAGAGAGAGAGAGAAATTGATAAACAAAAATAAAAAGGGGAAAAAAGTTAGTTGTCTTATTTTTCCATTACCGCCCAATATGTCAAAATTTTTCCTCCAAAATTGGTGACAAAATAATTTCTTCACTAAAAAGTCTCAAAATATTAAAAATTATTAGTGACAAAAATATATTTCTCACCAAATGGTCTTAAAATATTTAAAATAAAGTTTCTCAAAAAATATATACACAAAATTATTGGTGACGAAAATATATTCCTCATTAATAATTTTATAATTGGTGACAAAAAAAATTTCTCACCAAAAGTCTCAAATTTTGGCGCTAACCAAAAAAAAATTAGCGTGAAAACCTTCGATAACAAAACTTAATTTTTCCTCACCTAAAAAGAAATATTTGTTGACGAAAACAAATTTCGTCACCTATTATTTTTATTTTTTATTATACGTGACAAAATTTAATAATTCGTCACGGATTATTCTTATTTAGTGACGAAATTTATTTTCTTCACTACTTTTTGTCACCATAGATTACTTTTGTTGTGGTGGCCTGCTTAGCTTTGGTGTGGGCAACAAGGAATTTTAAACACTACATGTTAGCTCATTCTGTAATTCTGGTTTCGAGATTAGATCCCATCAAATATCTCTTTGAGAAACTGGCACTTATGAGTAGGCTAGCTCGTTGGTTGCTTCTTCTCTCCAAGTTTGACCTCAAGTATGTCATGTGCAAATCAATCAAAGGGAGAGCCGTAACGGAGTTTCTGGCAGACCACCCAGTGGAAGGAGATGAAACAGTAGAGTATCTATTCTCAAATGAAGACATTCTGCAGGTAGAAAAGAAAACATGGACAATGTACTTTGACGGAGCATCTAATCAATATGGTTATGGGATAGGTATATTGCTCATCGCACCCGATGATTCCCATACACCCCTGGCTTTCAAACTCCGATTCAAAGTGTCCAACAACGAAGTAGAATATAAGGCTTGTATCGCTAGATTGGAAGCTGCCCTAAAAACTAGGGGCAATAAGGTTGGACGTCATTGGAGACTTGAACCTGGTTATTTCTCAAGCCAATTGTGATTGGAAAGTGAAGGAAGAGAACATAAAGGTTTATCATCAGACCCTGGATATTCTAATTCTGAGGTTTGAAAAACTGACGTTCATATATCTGCTGAGAGAGAACAACCGGTTTGCTGATGCGCTGGCAACTCTATCTTCCATAGTAGACATACCGCTTGGAGTGAAGATGCATCCGATCATCATGGAACCGAAATATACGCTTGCTTATGAGACCATTGCTGTAATAGATGAGGTTCAAGACAAGAACCCCTAGTATTGTGACATTTGGAATTTTCTAGAGAAGGATACATATCCACTAGGGGCAAATGCTAAGGATAAACGAGGCATACGGCGTCTGACCGTCCAGTTCATCATTTGTAGGGATAAGCTGTACAAGAGAGGTCATCTAGGAATGCACAAGCTCTGTGTCAAAAAAGAAGAGTCAAAACGTCTCATGGAGGCCATCCATGGAAGGGAGTGTGGAGCATACATGAGTGGTGTGATGCTGGCTAAGAAGATCCTCAGGCAAGGCTATTATTGGTCAACTATGGAGGAGGATTGCATTAGCTTTGTGCGGTGATGCCACAAATGTCAAATCCATGCTAATTGCATAAACATCCCACTATCAAAGCTCTACAACATGACTTTGTTGTGGTCTTTCTTAGTCTGGGGAATTGACGTCACCGGGGCAGTCTCACTAAAGGGTTTGAATCGACATGAGTTCATCTTGGTGGTGATTGACTATTTTACCAAGTGGGTAGAAGATCAGTCTTATTCTATGTTGAAGGCGTCATATGTGGCCAAGTTTATCAAGAATAACATCATTTGCAGGTACCGGGTGCCAAATGAGATCATCTCGGACAATGGCTTGCACTCCAAGAAAAAGGTGGTGGATTTGCTGGAGAAATACAATGTGGCTTATCACAAGTCATCAACATATAAACCACAGACCAACGAAGCCATTGAAGCTGCCAATAAGAATGTCAAGAATATCCTACGAAAGATGGTTGAGACTTACAAAGACTGGCCAGATAAGTTGTCGTTTGCACTCTAGGGTTACAGAACGTCAATTCGAACATCTACACGGGCCACTCCCTATTCTCTAGTGTATGGGATGGAAGCTGTTTTGCCAATTGAGATTGAAGTACCATCGCTGAGAATCATGGCCAAGTGTCAGCTAATAGAGGCGGATTGGCAGCAGAGCAAGTTCAAAGAATTGATGTTGTTTGACGAGAGAAGGTTAAAGGCATTGTATCACATACAAGGATATCAGCACAAAATCGCCAGGGCCTTCAATAAGAAAGTCAAATCCAAGAATCTCAAAGAAGGAAATATGGTGCTGAAGGATAACCAAGCCCCCATCCATGACCATAGGGGCAAGTTCCGACTTAATTGGATTGGTCCCTACATCATCAAATCTATCTGGTCGAGGGGAGTAATTATTCTCATGGATTTAGATGGCTTGGAGTTTTCAAAACTGATTAATATGGACAAGTTGAAGAAATAATATCCCTGAGAGGCTCGCCAAGTCGAAAACCCGAAAGGGCGACCTAGGAAAAAGTTAGAGCATAAAAAATTAGAAACAAAAAAAAAACCGAGCTCGCAAGGTCAAAAACCCGAAAGGGCGGCTTTAGCAAATGTTAGAGCACAAAATGAGAGAGTTAATACTCAAGTGAACCTGAATCGAACTACGTAAGGCCTAATTCCCATCTTTGGGATACATAGACAACTTCATCTTGAAGTTTAGCAACAACCATCTTTGACTCAACTGTCCTATTCATTTGATTGATCGGGCCATCTTTTTCCATCTGTTAGCTGGTGTTGTGTTACCTCCATTTGGCAGAAGGGCCGGTTACATGAATAAAGCAGTGATGGCGAATGTAGTCGTAGGCAGTTACGATCTTTTTTTATTCAAGGTTGTACGTCTTAAGAACTGATTCCGTGTGTGTCAAGTGGTGACCATTTCTGAAAATTGTCTTGAAAAGTTTTAATAAAGTTGATTTTTCTCAAAATTCTACCTTTTTCAACACTAACCATTATTTAGACCAAAAAGGAAAACTTCCAGTACTCACAACTTTAATTCCATTGATTTCAACACAAATACATTCTCTAGCTCTCTAATTAAATCAAAGCCGCTTTTACATCATAAAACTTGAAAAGAAAAGTTAAAGCAATAAAACTAGGGGCACAGATACGTCAGGTATCAATTCTCTGTCTCCTGCCCATACTCGCTGAAGTTACTGTAGCTAAGGATGGCCCAACCTGTGCCTCGTCTTCAAGCCAAGCTAAGCACTCGCCAGAAAAGGCGTAATTAAAGCTAAGGGCAGGGCTTAGAAGCTCTCTCGTCCTCCAAGCAACGAGGTATCGAGCCAGGTGCGAAGCACGAATTGGAAATGGACCAAGCTATTCCAAGCCCTCATCTAGGTGGATCTGATCATGTCCAAACTGGCGTCGGAACCTGAATGGAAAATAGAACACACAGTGCGTAAGGCCAATCAATTGTATACCTAGCTGTTGGGACATGTTGTAGCCTATCTTAGTCAAGTTAGGCCAGGGGCAATGCCAAGCAATGTCAGCCGCAAATCTGCTGCTCATCCAGTCGCACCACAATCCTTTTGTGGGAAAGTCCACCAACGGCAGACAAAAGAAGTAAGCTCTGGCCAAATACTCAAGGTAAGGGTCCACCACTTTTAGCTTATCCATCAACCACACCTGGGAAGGGATGAAAGATAAGAGATTAAAGAATAGAGAGATGTGCGTTGAAAGAAAAGTGAGGAAAGGGCTTCCAAAGAAAATAGAGATTCAGTGCCGAGTGATGTGAGAAATCATAAATAAGAAAGTGTGGGAAACAATACCTGGAGAAACAGTGGACTCCCCACAAACTGAGAATTCTCTCATCGATAGAAGGCATCTAAACCCATCAAAGTCTCTACTAATGCCAAACCCATATAGCTCTTACCCTCCATAAGGCATTGGGCCACTTTGATCAACCTAATGCTAGCTCCGCTATAACTAGAGACAAGAAGAAAGTGCGCAAGTAAGCATAAGCAGAGGGCATGTTGATAATAACCTCGCTAGAGAAGGTCACCTCTGTTTCCAATACCAGAAAATCGATGAACTAAACAAGGAATGTCCAACTCCCCGTCATGAGCCTAGGATCGAGCCTCGTGTAATGTAAGCCCACACATCCGTTCCAGAGACCTTGCATGGCCAAAATGGGCCTGGGGCATAATCTCCTCATCACGCCAGGATTCCATTAAAGTTTGAAATTCTTCAAGCGTAGGGCACATTTCTTGTGCCCCGAAGCAAAACACGTGTGTAACCGCGTTCCAGCATCGAACAATGGCGTGGAAGAACGGAAAACAAAGCGAAGTATGGCTCAACGGAAAAAGAGCGTTTATGCCGAAACCCTAGAAATTTACCTTTTCTGTGCCGTCCAAAGTGGTCGTCCAATCCTTGAGCCTCTCGGCAAGAAATATCTCCATTGTCAAAGAAAACAGCAGCAAAGATAAAGTTCTGTCGAAGAAATGGCAAGAGCAGACCTTTTATAGAGGATAAGGTTGTGTGAGTGGCTGACAACTGTCGTCAACTGTCCAGCCACAAGACTTGGCCAACAGGCCACCTTGGTTGGCCGACCGACCTTCAAGCTGGCCAGACAGTTGGTTTGTTTAGTTCTCTTTGCTTTTGAGGCCTTGTTTTGAGTCTTTTGTTTTCAGCAAGTGTAAATAGCTATGTTTAGTTGTTTTTAGTTTGTTTTTTCTTTATTGAGTTGTATTTTGTATTTCGATTAGTTGAAGGCTCAATATCTGGTTACGAACTTCGTTCAAATACAAGCTTTTTCAGTTTCAAATTCAATTCCAATTTTATGCAAGTGTGGTGCCATGCTCGAGATACAAAACAAAACTCCTTTTATAAAACTACAGGGTTCTACCCCCGATCATAGTTTTTACAAAAAAGAATACAAATGTTTCAAAACAAAAAGTAACGTCCTATCTGGAGCTATACAAAGTGCTAACTACAAAGCAAAAGAAAAAGAACAAAAAGAATACACAAATCAGAGTCAAGCTCGAGAAGCCCTCTCCATCCTCTTCCGTGGAGGGGACTCAGGGGCACTATCACCATCAGCGCCACTATCATCAGAAGGGTGGGAGTCAGAGCCAGAGTCGGCATCATCCTCTCCACTCTCTGACTCAAAGCCAATCTTGGCATCCTCCCTGCTCCCAAACTCAAAGCGCATGCTCACTGTCTCCTCGGTGCCACTAGTCTCGGCGTCATCTCCACTCAAAATTGGCTCCGAGGAGGAGGAAGTCTCTGTAGTTTGGAACTCTTCGCTCTAACCCTAGGCACCCTTACCTCTGCCCTAACCTCGACTCTCATCCCTACCGTGTACTGGGGCCTATTTGCCTCTCCTCCCTGCCACTGGAGGAGATGCCATTAGCGTCGCCAGTGCCGCTGTTGCCATAGGTACAGATGGAGGCTAAAAACATGAAATAAGAAATCAGTACATAATAGTGGATAATTAGTACAGAGCAGTACAGAGTATCAAGGCAGCCTAATGCAGGATCTGTATGGGTATTAATCAGTTAGAACATGAGAAAAAGTAGAATACCTGATAACCATGGAGAGTAAGCAATGTCTCCTTTCTCTGCACCATCTGGACTAATGAGGCGACCAGTGCCAGGAGGCCGTCCACGTACTCTAATGGCACTTGCAAATGAGTTTGAACATCAGTATACAGAAAAGGGAGTGTGAAATATAAACTGCAAGGCAAAATACATACATGCTGCACATTAGGGTCCCTGACGTATCCATGCTCCTCCTCCAACGGATCAACCAGAATCTAATAAGCTGTCCCGCTCGGCCGCCAGCATGGGATCGCGGTTGAAATCACTGGCAAACCAGCTATGTGAACAACAGGAGGGGTCCCACCAATATCAGCCTTGACTGCACAAGCAGCTCCTCCAACTACGGGGACACCTATAGCTCCTCCCACGCGAACTCTAGTCAAGGACGGCATAAGATGGGTCCTGATGAACTCAGCAGTCTCTAACCCCACAGAACTAATCGGCGTCCTGTCCACCCATAAACTGCATAATGGCCTCAACTAGGAGACCATTAACTATCCTCATAGATGCCGGAGGCAAAGCAGGAATAATAAGATTCGACAAGCCCAGAGTTTGATTCACGAACTTCTCTCCCAAGTACCAAGTCCTGCAAAAGGGGCCCTCCAACAAGATCCGCATCCGAGAGGTGTCCCAAGACCCAATGTAGTTCTCTCGTGTCCCGGCTGGCATCACTGCCCATGGCTGCCACATGATTTGCAAATGAAGAATTCACAGTTGTTAGTTGCCATTAGTTGTCAAAGTGTGGATCAAATCTGTACAATGAAATGAAATAGGAATGAGTTTCAGGTTACCTCACGCGCCATCACTATGTCAAAGAAATGGTGGAAATAAACAAATGTGGTATCGTCGCGGCGCCGTGGATGGCATCTACCGTTGTACCGTCGGGAGTATGGTACAGCCGCCTCTACCTTGTCCCTCAGCACCGGGGCAAGGGCAGGGAAATAGGCATTGGCCCAGAGCTACAAAGAAGAGATCAATTTGCGAATCAATAGGCAGAAACACAGATAAAGTCAGAAAGCACAAAGTAGAAACAGAGATAAGGACAGAAAGTACAAAGTAGAAAGTATAAGGAACAAATAGAAATTGAAAGTGCAGTGTGTACCTCCCAAGCTCTCAAGTAGCCTCCGACCTTGTTCCCCTTTCCGCGGGAACCGGAGCTCATGTAGCCATAGAGGGTGGCGAGGCCAGCACCACCCCAATCGTAGAATCGGACTCGGGGCAATACTACCAGGGTGATCACATGTACAAGTCTACAGTATTCCACCTGTTCGTAAACAAGGTGGTACCGAGGAGATATATCAAGAGGCCTCTAGTGTACTGCTCAATCACTACCTGGGTCACTGGATGACCTCTATGGAAGTGGTCATAAAACCAGCTGTATCTGACCATAGTCGGCCTGTCCAGAGGAGGGCATGCACCGAGCAAGTGAATCCAAGCGGCCTCCCACTGGCCCATGTCAAGATCGAAAGGGATCGGGTCACCCCCTACTCTCAAGCTAGTAATCATCGAGAAATCATAGGGCGTTATCCTCATCTCCCCGGTAGAGGAGAAGTGGAAGGAGTTGGTGGTGTCCCACCACCTCTCCACCAGAGCTCCAAGTAAGGCCTGGCTAGCCAGCAGTCATGCAAGCCTTAAGGAAAATAGGTCGAAGCCAAGTGCATCACCTTGTGTTAAAGAGAGAGTATGTCAGATGCATAACAGAATAAAAGACAGTAATGAAATGCCAAAAGAAGCAAAGTGCGGGAAAGTAAAGTTTTTACCTTAGCGGCATCATGAGAAAAATGGAAGGCATGATTCCTCAAAAGGACAACCTCAGCCATGCCCATAGCGAAGTCCTTAAACTGCAGCATCCCTCTGGGGGCCATAGCGTGTGTCCACGGATGGTAAACGGCTAGATTGAAGGGTCTCAACCTCAATGGTGGCAACTCAGGATCATGATCAGGAGGGTAGATCTCCTCTGCCTCAATATCGGTGGCGATGTCCTTCGCCACCTCGCCAGCCTTGTCAGTTATAGTCTCTTCAACCTTAACAGCAAGTGGAAGCATAGGTACCTCAGGAGGGGCATCACCATGAGGAATATCGTCTGCCATGTGGAATGTAGTGAGTGATGGGTGAAAATGGGAAAAAATGATATAATAAAAAAAGGGCAAAAATGCCAAAAGTCAAACCCTAGGATAGAGAAAAAGTCAAAACCCGAGAAAAATTACGAAACCCAAGAAAAACATGAGAGCAATGAGTCCAAAACAATGAGAACCCACAAAACTCAACCAAATCAAATTTCAATCGGTTCAAAATGTAGAGGATTTACAAATAAAGTTTGCATGGGGGGTGGGTAAAACGAGTTAAAGTGCAAACTAGAAAAAGAAAACACCTAGAGAGAGAGAGAGAGAGACAGAGAGAGAGAGGGTTCTTGGATGTTTGGGTGTGTAAAAATGAGGGCCTTGTTATGTTTTAAGTAAGCCTTGGGAAGAAAGGACAAAACTGCCCCCGAAACCCAATCAGGTGGCTGGCTGGCTAGGTAGGTAGCCAGCTATCCAACTCTTGTGGTCGACCGACCCCTTTTTTGGTCTAGAATTGGTTTTTGTTGTGTTCTTTCCTAATCTATGTATGGGAGGTCCTGTTTTCATCTTCCGAAGAAAAATTGAAGTGTGTTGTTTCGGATTTCGAAGATCCCGATAATGTGTTCCGGTTGCACCATCCCGAGATGTGCCATTTCTCTAACACATGAGCATGCCTCGATCACAAGCCAAAGCAAATTGTATCCTTTTTGCAAGAAGTTGGAGATCTCCAGACTATAAGTCAGAGAGTGAATGTTAGGTGTTTTCCAAAATAACACCGTTGTACTTTACTTTTCTTTAGAGCATTGTTTTTATCCATGTTTATCGCACTCATTGTATCCTTTCACATCATGTGTTTGTCTTGTACTATTTATCCTTTCATGCCAAGGCGTATTTAGGATCTTTGTCCCTCATTCTTTTCTCTGGACGTGTGAACCATGTTCCCGACTGGTTTTCTTTCCTTATAATGTGTGAAACACGTTCCTGACCAGCTTTCTCTCCTCGAGATATGTGAGACATAATCTTGAAATTTTCTATCCTAGGATATGTGATGGCATATCCTTGTGCATGGTGCATAGTAGGGTGTTTCGTACTACCTCCCCTATGGGGGTGCTTTCGATAGCACCGCTTGTGTGCATCTTTTCTGTTACATCGCATGGAACATGCATCGTATCATATTTCTTATCAATTATATCACATTATGCTGCATCCATATGCATCATACTCTTTGTATGCCACCCTTCTCGCGTGAGTGCTACATGGCTTGCACCCTCCACCCTCTCTGCGTGAGATGCAGTTTGGAATGGAGCTTTTTCCCTCTTCGTATGAAGCGTAGTTTGGCTAGTACCCATTCCTCTTATCGTGTGAGTGCAATTTGGCTTGCACCCTCCACTCTCTCTACGTGAGACGTAGTTTGGAATGGAGCTTTTCCCCTCTCTACGTGAAGCTTAGTTTGGCTAGTACCCCTTCCCCTTATCGCTTGAGTACGATTTGGCTTGCACCCTCCACCCTCTCTACGTGAGACGTAGTTTGGAATAGAGCTTTTACCCTCTCTGCGCGAAGCATAGTTTGGCTTGCACCCTCCACCCTCTCTACGTGAGATGCAGTTTGGAATGAAGCTTTTTCCCTCTCTGCACGAAGCGTAGTTTGGCTAGTACCCCTTATTGCGTGAGTGCAATTTGGCTTGTACCCTCCACCCTCTCTACGTGAGACATAGTTTGGATTGCACCCTCTACCCTGTTTGCATGAGACGCAATTTGGAATGGAGCTTTTCCTTTTTCTGCGCGAAGCGTAGTTTGGCTTGTATCCCTTCACCCTGATCACATGAGTGTGATTTGGCTTGTACCTTTTGTTCCTTCTGCGTCCTATGTAGTTGGTGTGCGTCTTTCACTTGTTTCCAATCTTTCTCCCCTCTCTCTATATGCAATACGAAGAGGCATGTCTGTCGATTGTACCATCTCATTATTTGCTGACTCTTTTCTATGTAAGGCATGGTTAGGTTTGTTTTTCTTTTTAACTTTTCATTCATGATGTTATCTTGTTATTGCTTATCGCATTATCTTGCATGATAATAGATTTTTCAAAGTAATCGGTTTCGCGTAGCGTATAAGTCCAGCTTTCCAAATTATTTTTGCATATCATTTACATCTTGCCCCTGAACTACGCTAGTTTGATTCCTTGCAAAAGGATACGTAGGCAACTTTCGAGTTCAACCACTGCATTTACATTTTGATTTCTTGCCCAAGTCTTATGACCTTATCAAAATGGGTTGTCTCTGGGCTTTGACATTCACTCATGTCATTTCATGACTTCGAGCTCTATCAAAGAGGGGCAACTGTAGACACCCCATTTTTGACCGCCTATAAGACTTGTGCACCTCAGGTTGAACACTTGATGATGAAATACTACGCTGTACAAACGTTCGATTTCCTCAACAAGAAGCTTCGGTTTTGAGTTTCAAAGCCTAGAACCTTGCACCTCCTTTGGACCAAAACCTTTTTTTTTTTTTTTTAACCTAGCCGAACCATTCAGAGGCCTACTAGCCAACATGTGGCTGGTAGGCCAATTTTTAGTGGTCGGTCGTCCCCTTACATGGCTGGCCCACTATGTTTCCTGGTTGGCAAATATTTTGCTGCCAGCTGTCCCCCCATGTGCATGCACTACACCAGCTAGCTCAATATAGATATTTCCGACAGAGGCACCTGTTTTTCTATATATACTTGACCATCCCTCTTGATTTTAGATTACAAAAATTTTGCTAAGAGCCCAAAGCTTGCCAAACACTCTCCCTCTCCATCTTGCAACATACATACACTCTACATATACTTTCTAAACCAAAAATTTGAGGCTTTAGCCCTTGAGAGTGAACATCTTGTGGTTTGTGAACAAAAGAGCGTCTTCTCTTCAAAGGTTCAACTCTTGCCATCTTTTTCCTACTCTTCACTCTTCTTTTTGTTGGTGTTTACACTCTGTTTTGGACTGTTTTTGTGGGCTAAAACTTGTGATTTCAAAGCTACCAAGGGTGGAAGGGCTAACCACCTTTCCTTGAACCTTATTCCAAGCTTATGTCCTTGTGTTTCCCATTTGTTTCTCAACTTTTAGCTACTGATTTTCAGAGTTTTCATAGGCTAAAACATGTGATTTTAAGGTCCAAAAAGTGGAGGGGTTAGCCACCCTTCCTTAGGCTTGCTTACTAGCTTTGTTCCTTTCTTATTCTTGCTTACTTTTTTTAGCTTTCCAAGATAATTTTTAGCACTATTTTTACTAATTTTGGGGTTGTTTTAGTGTGTTTACTAAGTTTATGCTTTGCATATTATGCTTGTGTTGTTGTAAGTCCTCATATGTTTGGTGGTTTAGGCCTTAGACACCAATCTATTTGACTTGATAGCTTTCATTTCATAGTTTTCGTACATATATTCACACTTGTAATAAGCATCTCCGCAACCTCTCTCCTTTCTTG
>CM069912.1:65249918-65309023 GCA_036172215.1 Camellia granthamiana
GTTTTCTTTCTTTTTTTTAAGAGTTATTTCAAACAATTGATTGTTGTTCAAGGCATAAGAAAGAGACCTTCTATGCTTAATGTTTTAATCTCTTCGGAGGTTCATTACCAGGGCATTACATCTCTCTATGCTAAGTGCAACTTCTTGTTTGACACTTCTCTTCATTAGTGGACGTAATTATCACTTTTGGAAAAAATGAATAAAGAATGGCAAGGTAATGTAAAAGAGGTTAAAATTAGACTAAAAGTGGTAACAAGAGTAGTAAAATTGGTTTAGATTCAATTGGACGTTATATTGAACCTATTGCGTCTCGAGTCATTACATACTCTTTAGTGATGTTAATGATTCGAGAAGCAATGTCTACCACTTTCCTTGAGGTAACTCCATAATAGGGAGGAGGTTTTGTTGGTCTTTTATTTCCATTTATTGAGTCTTTGTCCCATCTATTCACAGATCATCACGTAACGAGTTTGCATCAATTGATGGCTTGTGAATTGAGTCTACCCTTCCCATGATTAGTTTCATGATAGAAAGAGGCAGAAAGGATAAACACCTCCTGGAAACACTTTGTTTTTCCTGTGCTTCATTTCTGTGGTAGCAGAGTAGTACCAAAAAACAGTGGCCGGCCGGCTACCCTTCTATTCAGCTGACCACTTGTAACAAGCCCGCGAGGGACCTCGGCTACAGTTCGGACTCCCCTTTTTTTATTGTTGCGGTTCCTAATCTGAACCAAAGAGTCCAACTCTGGCAAATCGTTTTGAGAAAAACAGATTTTGAAAAGAAGTGCCAAACATGGACTGCTTTGCCAGATACAGAGTCGCCACCTAAATATTTTTTAAAATGGGAAATTTAGGAAACCCTGACTCGGTGCCGAAGGCCACGTGTCCGTCATCACCAAAGCTATCTTGGCTCGGGAGCTTGGGTACAATCGGGGAAGGTCAGCTATGAGCACCCCCTTTCGCCCGGTCCGAAGACCGGCCTCTACTAACCATGATATCCGATTTTGAAAACGTTATGTGTTCTTATTCCAGTTATTAAGCCTAGAATTACTATGTTATGCGCACAGCAAACAAGTATAGACTAGATTGCCTAATTTGGAAACAAGCATCGCATATCCGTTTGTTTTGAAAAGCGCTTTGGAATTTGCTACTCGCAAGTAGGCTAAAACACGGATTTCAACGAGTTTTTCCAACTCAAACAATCCAACCTTCACCCACAGGCATTCAAACAGTTTATCTCATATAAGCACTTAGCCATATGGTAATCATGCTGTTATGGCAACATTCACACGCATGCGATATGCTAAAGCGAAAAAAACTCACCTAGTACTCCAAGCCAAAACAGAAACTAGTTAGTAATCATATGCATGGTCCTAGTTTATGTTAAGTGGCTAATGCAACACAAGCAAGGGTGTAATCTAGACAGGCTCGGCTATCCTAAACATGGCATGTGAAATGCTACAAGTAACAAATATTCAATTTGGAAATTGAAATACAATGCAGTTAGCGTGATGTACCGAGCCCGGTGCATGTAAGACAAATGTATGGATGCACGCATGCTATCATACGGTAGGCTAATTTAAATATGCCCTAATCTACCATCGTAAGCAGGTGAATAAAAGGGAAGAAAGAAGTGGGGGTTGGAATGCATACACACACACCCACCCTTATTACAAATTCGCCCTCGCTCGGAGGGACCAAATAAATATTACAGATTAATTAACTACGCAAGCTAATTAAATATTACAAATTGCCTAATCAGTTAACAAACTAATTAAACTAGGAAAAGCAGTAAACCGCCTCGAGAGGAGAGCCAGATGCAGCGCATGCTCGGGTCCTGCTCGGAAGTGCACGGCCATGCATAGTCTGCCTCTGTTTTCCCTGCTCTGCCTCTCTGAAGACTGCCAAAGTCTCAAGGATGCCTCTCTGGATACTGGGAATCACCACCGGCTGAGTAGAATTACCACCGGCAGTGAATTGTGGTCACCGGCATAAAATGAATCCATCGGCTAGTGATTTACTGCAGGTCGGCAATGTATACTGCCGGTCGGCAAAGAATGCCTGCAGAACCTGCAACTCACAGCAACAGAGGACAGAACTTGCATGGCAATACAATTCAAGCAATGTATGCACCAATCATGTCCCCTATCATGTTTATGACTCAAAGGGGCATGTGTCTCGATTCTCGGACCACCAATCACGCATTTCCATGCATGATGGCCCAAAGAATCAAGTGCGCAACTTTCATGTCAAATGAAATGCAAACCAAACAAACGAACCAAGGCCCAATTCCTATCACCAAGTCAAGGAACAAGGCATGCATGCAAGATGCAATGCAACCTAGGCATGCAAGCTAAGGATGCAACATGGCATGGCAAGACACTTATGCAAGCATACAAGCAAACATGAGGCAATGCAAACTGATGAAAAGGTGGACTAAGACATGATTTAGGCAACTCTAAATAGGCCTAAAACAGTGGCCAAAAACCAAGGAATTGGGATCAAACATACATACACACATGCAAGTAAGTTGGACCAACACTTAGGCATTAAATAAGCAACTCTAAGGCACACTTGAAAGGGGATATCATGGACAATTAGCATGCAACATAAGCTCTGAAAATCATGTTAAAACATGGTGCCAAACCAAGCAACAAGGCAAGCTAAACATGCAACAATGGTCCAAGCATTCAAGGCTCACCAAAGAGGCAATGGACTACACTGAGTACAACCACACATGGCAAGACTTAGGCAACCAAAAACAGAGTTTTAACACATGAAACTAAGCCCAAAAGACCAACTAGATAGCATCTAGATGGTTTGAATTTAAAGGCATGCACAAATGCTAAAACATGGAGCATGCAAGGCAAGCTTCCAAAGCTTGAAAGAGGCATCCAAGGCAAACATATGAGCATGTCAAAGGGACTGAAATAACATGTAGGGTGGTTCCAAACCACCGAAATGATGCAAGCAACACATACTACACATTCACATACTCGAAGCATACGAGCTCAAATACAAAGGAGCTATACTAAGCGTGCCAAGATCGACCCAAACAACTATGGACAGACCTAAAACATGGCAAAATGAGCACAAAACCTTCACAAGGCTAAACCTAAAACATGCTAGAGCAAAGGCTAACAACCTAAGGCATATTAAGGCAATAACAAGGCATTACATGGTAGGTATGCTAAGTATGCATGGTGTACCAAAACCAACACACAACAAGGTTATATCATGGCATAATAAGCATGGAAAACAGCCAAGACATGATCAATACACACTCTAACATGATGCTCCCTCAAGAGGCCAAAAAGGGTCCCTTTCAAGGACAACAAGGAGAGGGGGTGACCCTCCCCTTTTGGAGACTTCAAGGAACCATCTCCACCACTGAAATCCCTCAAGATTTCAGTGGTGAAGAGGCCCAAACACCAAAGTCTCGAAACTTGCACAAAAATAGCACAAAAAGGAGCCTTACAAGGCTTAGGAGGGGTCAAACAAACCCAAACCACAAAACACTCTTAATAAACAATCAAGAGGGCTAAAAAATAGAACTTTTTTGTATTATACGCTAAGCACGAAAACAGCTCTAAGATAGGTAGAAAAGCAATGCAAAAATGGGGAATAAAAGGGAAGTTTCTCACCCTTGTAGATCACCTTCACAAATGATGCTCCAACAGCCCTCCTTGGCTTGAATCCAGCTCCAAAACACCAAAACCAGCCCCTTAGAACCTCAGTAGCCAAAGGAAGGTGAAGCACTAGGTGTTTGTGTGCAATAGTATGGACTAAAACACCTAGAACACAAAGAGAGAAAAAGCGAGATCGGAAATATGTATGAACCCTAACCCTAAAACCAGAGCTTCTCTCTGTGTTTTTCTCTCCAAAATTCTCTAACCCTTATGCCAAGAGAAGAGACCCTTCTCTTATAGGCAACCAACATGTAAAGCTTATACAACAAGCTTACAAGGAGGGCATCCCTCCATACATGTGTATGGAGGGGAACCAAATGCCACACAGCTGTCCTAAAATATCTGCAAAAGCAGATGAACAGTAGTCGGCAGGCCAAAAATGTCATTTTGACAAAAATGACTGCCGACCGGCAACAAAGAGTGCCGACCGGCCACATACATTGCCGGTGGCAACAAAAACCAGCCGGTGGCCTCTAGCCACCGCCGGTGGTGTGTGGGGATGCCTCAAAAGGCATTCCCTGCCCCTCCAAGGCAAAACACAAGTGTTTGGTGCAAAACCAGACACAAAACGGTCGAGTTCGGAGATCCTGAGGCAGGGCGCATAGCCGAGACCTGCGGGAACTCCAAACGAACACAAACATGGATAATCATCGAGTGTTCAAACGGTGACGTCCAAGTCTTGAGGACGGTCAAAAATGGGGTGTCCACAATGACAAAAGGTAAGTAAACGTCGTATTTACATATCTGCCACCATGCAGGAGAATCCGTATAGGTGTTCGAGTGTTCGAACCCTAATGTATGACAAAAGGTAAGTAAACGTCGTATTTACATATCTGCCACCACGCAGGAGAATCCGTATAGGCGTTCGAGTGTTCGAACCCTAATGCATGAGAAATGGTAAGTAAACACCGTATTTACATATCTGCCCCCATGCAGGAGAATCCGTATAGGGGTTCGAGTGTTCGAACCCTAATGCATGACAAAAGGTAAGTAAACACCGTATTTACATATCTGCCACCATGCAGGAGAATCCGTATAGGTGTTCGAGAGTTCGAACCCTAATGTATGACAAAAGGTAAGTAAACGTCGTATTTACATATCTGCCACCATGCATGAGAATCCGTATAGGTGTTCGAGTGTTCGAACCCTAATGCATAACAAATGGTAAGTAAACACCGTATTTACATATCTGCCACCACGCAGGAGAATCCGTATAGGGGTTCGAGTGTTCGAACCCTAATGCATGACAAAAGGTAAGTAAACACCGTATTTACATATCTGCCACCATGCAGGAGAATCCGTATAGGTGTTCGAGAGTTCGAACCCTAATGCATGACAAAAGGTAAGTAAACGTCGTATTTACATATCTGCCACCATGCAGGAGAATCCGTATCGGTGTTCGAACCCTAATGTATGAGAAATTGTAAGTGAACACCGTATTTACATATCTGCCACCATGTAGGAGAATCCGTATAGGTGTTCGAGTGTTCGAACCCTAATGTCTGACAAAAGGTAAGCAAACGTCGTATTTACGTATATGCAACAATGTAGTAGAATCTGTATAGGCGTTCGAGTGTTCGAACCCTAATGCATGAGAAACGGTAAGTAAACACCGTATTTACAAATCTGCCACCATACAGGAGAATCCGTATAGGTGTTCGAGTGTTCGAACCCTAATGCATGACAGAAGGTAAGTAAACGTCGTGTTTACATATCAGCCACCATGCAGGAGAATCCGTATAGGTGTTCAAGTGTTCGAACCCTAATGTATGAGAAATGGTAAGTAAACACCGTATTTACATATCTGCCACCATGCAGGACAATCCGTATAGGTGTTCGAGTGTTCGAACCCTAATGTATGACAAAAGGTAAGTAAACGTCGTATTTACATATCTACCACCACGCAGGAGAATCCGTATAGGCGTTCGAGTGTTGGAACCCTAATGCATTAGGAATGGTAAGTAAACATCGTATTTACATCTCTGCCACCATGCAGGAGTTGCCGTATAGGTGTTCGAGTGTTCGAACCCTAATGCATGACAAAAGGTAAGTAAACGTCGTATTTACATATCTGTCACCATGCAGGAGAATCCGTATAGGTGTTCGAGTGTTCGAACCCTAATGCATGACAAATGGTAACTAAACACCATATTTACATATCTGCCACCGTGCAGGAGAATCCGAATAGGTGTTCGAGTGTTCGAACCCTAATGCATGACAAAAGTTAAGTAAACGCCGTATTTACATATCTGCCACCATGCTGGAGAATCCGTATAGGTGTTCGAGTGTTCGAACCCTAATGCATGACAAAAGGTAAGTAAACGCCGTATTTACATATCTACCACCGTGCAGGAGAATCCGAATAGGTGTTCGAGTGTTCGAACCCTAATGCATGACAAAAGTTAAGTAAACGCCGTATTTACATATCTGCCACCATGCTGGAGAATCCGTATAGGTGTTCGAGTGTTCGAACCCTAATGCATGACAAAAGGTAAGTAAACGTCGTATTTACATATCTGCCACCATGCAGGAGGATCCGTATAGGTGTTCGAGTGTAGGAACCCTAATGCATGGCAAAAGGTATGTAAATGCCGTATTTACATATCTGTCACCATACAGGAGAATCCGTATAGGTGTTTGAGTGTTTGAACCCTAATGCATAACAAAAGGTAAGTAAACGTCGTATTTACATATCTGCCACAATGCAGGGTCATCCGTATAGGTGTTCGAGTGTTAGAACCCTAATGTATGAGAAGTGGTAAGTAAACACCGTATTTACATATCTGCCACAATGCAGGAGAATCCGTATAGGTGTTCGAGTGTTCGAACCCTAATGTATGAGAAATGGTAAGTAAACACCGTATTTACATATCTGCCATCACACAGTAGAATCCGTATAGGTGTTCGAGTGTTCGAACCCTAATGTATGACAAAAGGTAAGTAAACGTCGTATTTACATATCTGCCACCCTGCGGGAGAATCCGTATAGGCGTTCGTGTGTTCGAACCCGAATGCATGAGAAATGGTAAGTAAACACATTATTTACATATCTGCCACCATGTAAGAGAATCCGTATAGGTGTTCGAGTGTTCGAACCCTAATGCATGACAAAAGTTAAGGAAACGCCGTATTTACATATCTACCACCACGCAGGAGAATATGTATAGGTGTTCAAGTGTTCGAACCCTAATGCATGACAAAAGGTAAGTAAACGTCGTATTTAGATATCTGCCACCATGCAGGAGAATCCGAATAGGTGTTCGAGTGTTCGAACCCTAATGTATGACAAAAGGTAAGTAAACGTCGTATTTACATATATGCCACCACGCAGGAGAATCCGTATAGGAGTTCCAGTGTTCGAACCCTAATGCAAGAGAAATGGTAAGTGAACACCGTATTTAAATATCTGCCACTATGCAGGATAATCCGTATAGGTGTTCGAGTGTTCGAACCCTAATGCATGACAAAAGGTAAGTAAACGTCGTATTTACAAATCTGCCACCATACAGGAGAATCCGTACAGGTGTTCGAGTGTTCGAACCCTAATGCATGAGAAATGGTAAGTAAACACCGTATTTACATATCTGACACCATGCAGGAGAAACCGTATAGGTGTTCGCGTGTTTGAACGCTAATGCGTAACAAAAGGGAAGTAAACGCCGTATTTACTTATCTGCCACCATGCAGGAGAATCCGTATAGGTGTTCGAGTGTTCGAACCCTATTGCATGACAAAAGGTAAGTAAACGTCGTATTTACATATCTGCCACCATGCAGGAGAATCCGTATAGGTGTTCGAGTGTTCGAACCCTAATGCATGACAAATGGTAAGTAAACACCGTATTTACATATCTGCCACTATGCAGGAGAATCCGTATAGGTGCTCGAGTGTTCGAACCATAATGCATGACAAAAGGTAAGTAAACGTCGTATTTACATATCTGCCACCATGCAGGAGAATCCGTATAGGTGTTCGAGTGTTCGAACCCTAATGTATGAGAAATGGTAAGTGAACACCGTCTTTACATATCTGCCACCATGCAGGATAATCCGTATAGGTGTTCGAGTGTTCGAACCCTAATGCATGAGAAAATGTAAGTAAACGCTGTATTTACTTATCTACCACCATGTAGGAGAATCCGTATAGGTGTTCGAGTGTTCGAACCCTAATGCATGACAAAAGGTAAGTAAACGCCGTATTTACATATCTGCAACCATGCAGGAGAATCCATATAGGTGTTCGAGTGTTCGAACCCTAATGTATGACAAAAGGTAAGCAAACGTCGTATTTACATATCTGCCACCCTGCGGGAGAATCCGTATAGGCGTTCGTGTGTTCAAAACCTAATGCATGAGAAATGGTAAGTAAACACATTATTTACATAACTGCCACCATTCAAGAGAATCCGTATAGGTGTTCGAGGGTTCGAACCCTAATGCATGAAAAAAGTTAAGGAAACGCCGTATTTACATATCTACCACCTTGCAGGAGAATCGATATAGGTGTTCAAGTGTTCGAACCCTAATGCATGACAAAAGGTAAGTAAACGTGATATTTAGATATCTGCCACCATGCAGGAGAATCCCAATAGGTGTTCGAGTGTTCGAACCCTAATGTATTACAAAAGGTAAGTAAACGTCGTCTTTACATATCTGCCACCACGCAGGAGAATCCGTATAGGCATTCGAGTGTTTGACCCCCAATGCAAGAGAAATAGCAAGTGAACACCGTATTTACATATCTGCCACTATGCAGGAGAATCCATATAGGTGTTCGAGTGTTCGAACCCTAATGCATGACAAAAGGTAAGTAAACGTCGTATTTACAAATCTGCCACCAAACAGGAGAATCCGTACAGGTGTTCGAGTGTTCGAACCCTAATGCATGACAAATGGTAAGTAAACACCGTATTTACATATCTGCCACCATGCAGGAGAATCCGTATAGGTGTTCGAGTGTTCGAACCCTAATGCATGACAAAAGGTAAGTAAACGCCGTATTTACTTATCCGCCACCATGCAGGAGAATCCGTATACGTGTTCGAGTGTTCGAACCCTAATGCATGACAAAAGGTAAGTAAACGTCGTATTTACATATCTGCCACCATGCAGGAGAATCCGTATCGGTGTTCGAGTGTTCAAACCCTAATGTATGAGAAATGGTAAGTGAACACCGTACTTACAAATCTGCCACCATGCAGGAGAATCCGTATAGGTGTTCGAGTGTTCGAACCCTAATGTATGAGAAATGGTAAGTGAACACCGTATTTACACGTCTGCCACAATGCAGGATAATCCGTATAGGTGTTCGAGTGTTCGAACCCTAATGCGTGACAAAAGGTAAGTAAACGTCGTATTTACATATCTGCCACCATGCAGGAGAATCCGTATAGGTATTCGAGTGTTCGAACCCTAATGCATGACAAATGGTAAGTAAACACCGGATTTACATATCTGCCACCATGCAGGAGAATCCGTATAGGGGTTCGAGTGTTCGAATCCTAATGCATGACAAAAGGTAAGCAAACACCGTATTTACATATCTACCCCCATGCAGGAGAATCCGTATAGGTGTTCGAGAGTTCGAACCCTAATGCATGACAAAAGGTAAGTAAACGTCGTATTTACATATCTGCCACCATGCAGGAGAATCCGTATCGGTGTTCGAACCCAAATGTATGAGAAATTGTAAGTGAACACCGTATTTACATATCTGCCACCATGTAGGAGAATCCGTATAGGTGTTCGAGTGTTCGAACCCTAATGTCTGACAAAAGGTAAGCAAACGTCGTATTTACGTTTCTGCAACAATGCAGTAGAATCTGTATAGGCGTTCGAGTGTTCGAACCCTAATGCATGAGAAACGGTAAGTAAACACCGTATTTAAAAATCTGCCACCATACAGGAGAATCCGCATAGGTGTTCGAGTGTTCGAACCCTAATGAATGACAGAAGGTAAGTAAACATCGTATTTACATATCTGCCACCATGCAGGAGAATCCGTATAGGTGTTCAAGTGTTCGAACCCTAATGTATGAGAAATGGTAAGTAAACACCGTATTTACATATCTGCCACCATGCAGGAGAATCCGTATAGGTGTTCGAGTGTTCGAACCCTTATGTATGACAAAAGGTAAGTAAACGTCGTATTTACATATCTGCCACCACGCTGGAGAATCCGTATAGGCGTTCGAGTGTTGGAACCCTAATGCATGAGGAATGGTAAGTAAACACCGTATTCACATCTCTGCCACCATGCAGGAGTTGCCGTATAGGTGTTCGAGTGTTCGAACCCTAATGCATGACAAAAGGTAAGTAAACGTCGTATTTAGATATCTGTCACCATGCAGGAGAATCCGTATAGGCGTTCGAGTGTTCGAACCCTAACGCATGACAAATGGTAAGTAAACACCATATTTACATATCTGCCACCATGCAAGAGAATCCGTATACGTGTTCGAGTGTTCGAACCCTAATGCATGACAAAAGGTAAGTAAACGCCGTATTTACATATCTGCCACCGTGCAGGAGAATCCGAATAGGTGTTCGAGTGTTCGAACCCTAATGCATGACAAAAGTTAAGCAAACGCCGTATTTACATATCTGCCACCATGCTGGAGAATCCGTATAGGTGTTCGAGTGTTCGAACCCTAATGCATGACAAAAGGTAAGTAAACGTCATATTTACATATCTTCCACCATGCAGGAGGATCCGTATAGGTGTTCGAGTGTTGGAACCGTAATGCATGGCAAATGGTATGTAAACGCCGTATTTACATATATGCCACCATACAGGAGAATCCGCATAGGTGTTCGAGTGTTTGAACCCTAATGCGTAACAAAAGGTAAGTAAACGTCGTATTTACATATCTGCCACAATGCAGGGTAATCCGTATAGGTGTTCGAGTGTTCGAACCCTAATGTATGAGAAGTGGCAAGTAAACACCGTATTTACATATCTGCCACAATGCAGGAGAATCCGTATAGGTGTTCGAGTGTTCGAACCCTAATGTATGCGAAATGGTAAGTAAACACCGTATTTACATATCTGCCACCACACAGGAGAATCCGTATAGGTGTTCGAGTGTTCGAACCCTAATGTATGACAAAAGGTAAGTAAACGTCGTATTTACATATCTGCCACCCTGCGGGAGAATCCGTATAGGCGTTCGTGTGTTCGAACCCTAATGCATGAGAAATGGTAAGTAAACACATTATTTACATATCTGCCACCATGCAAGAGAATCCGTATAGGTGTTCGAGTGTTCGAACCCTAATGCATGACAAAAGTTAAGGAAACGCCGTATTTACATATCTACCACCATGCAGGAGAATCCGTATAGGTGTTCAAGTGTTCGAACCCTAATGCATGACAAAAGGTAAGTAAACGTCGTATTTAGATATCTGCCACCATGCAGGAGAATCCGAATAGGTGTTCGAGTGTTCGAACCGTAATGTATGACAAAAGGTAAGTAAACGTCGTATTTACATATATGCCACCATGCAGGAGAATCCGTATAGGAGTTCGAGTGTTCGAACCCTAGTGCAAGAGAAATGGTAAGTGAACACCGTATTTACATATCTGCCACCATGCAGGATAATCCGTATAGGTGTTCGCGTGTTTGAACCCTAATGCGTAACAAAAGGGAAGTAAACGCCGTATTTACTTATCTGCCACCATGCAGGAGAATCCGTATAGGTTTTCGAGTGTTCGAACCCTAATGCATGACAAAAGGTAAGTAAACGTCGTATTTACATATCTGCCACCATGCAGGAGAATCCGTATCGGTGTTCGAATGTTCGAACCCTAATGTATGAGAAATGGTAAGTGAACACCGTACTTACATATCTGCCACCATGCAGGAGAATCCGTATTGGTGTTCGAGTGTTCGAACCCTACTGTATGAGAAATGGTAAGTGAACACCGTATTTACATATCTGCCACCATGCAGGATAATCCGTATAGGTGTTCGAGTGTTCGAACCCTAATGCATGACAAAAGGTAAGTAAACGTCGTATTTACATATCTGCCACCATGCAGGAGAATCCGTATAGGTGTTCGAGTGTTCGAACCCTAATGCATGACAAATGGTAAGTAAACACCATATTTACATATCTGCCACCATGCAGGAGAATCCGTATAGGTGCTCGAGTGTTCGAACCCTAATGCATGACAAAAGGTAAGTAAACGTCGTATTTACATATCAGCCACCATGCAGGAGAATCCGTATAGGTCTTCGAGTGTTCGAACCCTAATGTATGGGAAATGGTAAGTGAACACCGTCTTTACATATCTGCCACCATGCAGGATAATCCGTATAGGTGTTCGAGTGTTCGAACCCTAATGCATGACAAAAGGTAAGTAAACGCCGTATTTACATATCTGCAACCATGCAGGAGAATCCGTATAGGTGTTCGAGTGTTCGAACCCTAATGTATGACAAAAGGTAAGTAAACGTCGTATTTACATATCTGCCACCCTGCGGGAGAATCCGTATGGGCGTTCGTGTGTTCGAAACCTAATGCATGAGAAATGGTAAGTAAACACATTATTTACATATCTGCCACCATGCAAGAGAATCCGTATAGGTGTTCGAGTGTTCGAACCCTAATGCATGACAAAAGTTAAGGAAACGCCGTATTTAGATATCTACCACCTTGCAAAGAATCCGTATAGGTGTTCAAGTGTTCGAACCCTAATGCATGACAAAAGGTAAGTAAACGTCGTATTTAGATATCTGCCACCATGCAGGAGAATCCGAATAGGTGTTCGAGTGTTCGAACCCTAATGTATTACAAAAGGTAAGTAAACGTCGTATTTACATATCTGCCACCACGCCGGAGAATCCGTATAGGCGTTCGAGTGTTTGAACCCCAATGCAAGAGAAATAGTAAGTGAACACCGTATTTACATATCTGCCACTATGCAGGAGAATCCATATAGGTGTTCGAGTGTTCGAACCCTAATGCATGACAAAAGGTAAGTAAACGTCGTATTTACAAATCTGCCACCATACAGGAGAATCCGTACAGGTGTTCGAGTGTTCGAACCCTAATGCATGACAAATGGTAAGTAAACACCGTATCTACATATCTGCCACCATGCAGGAGAATCCGTATAGGTGTTCGAGTGTTCGAACCCTAATGCATGACAAAAGGTAAGTAAACGCCGTATTTACTTATCTGCCACCATGCAGGAGAATCCGTATACGTGTTCGAGTGTTCGAACCCTAATGCATGACAAAAGGTAAGTAAACGTCGTATTTACATATCTGCCACCATGCAGGAGAATCCGTATCGGTGTTCGATTGTTCGAACCCCAATGTATGAGAAACGGTAAGTGAACACCGTACTTACAAATCTGCCACCATGCAGGAGAATCCGTATAGGTGTTCGAGTGTTCGAACCCTAATGTATGAGAAATGGTAAGTGAACACCGTATTTACATGTCTGCCACCATGCAGGATAATCCGTATAGGTGTTCGAGTGTTCGAACCCTAATGCGTGACAAAAGGTAAGTAAACGTCGTATTTACATATCTGCCACCATGCAGGAGAATCCGTATAGGTATTCGAGTGTTCGAACCCTAATGCATGACAAATGGTAAGTAAACACCGTATTTACATATCTGCCACCATGCAGTAGAATCCGTATAGGTGCTCGAGTGTTCGAACCCTAATGCATGACAAAAGGTAAGTAAACGTCATATTTACATATCTGCCACCATGCAGGAGAATCCGTATCGGTGTTCGAGTGTTCGAACCCCAATGCAAGAGAAATGGTAAGTGAACACCGTATTTACATATCTGCCACTATGCAGGAGAATCCGTATAGGTGTTCGAGTGTTCGAATCCTAATGCATGACAAAAGGTAAGTAAACATCGTATTTACAAATTTGCCACCATACAGGAGAATCCGTACAGGTGTTCGAGTGTTCGAACCCTGATGCATGACAAATTGTAAGTAAACACCGTATTTACATATCTGCCACCATGCAGGAGAATCCGTATAGGCGTTCGAGTGTTCGAACCCTAATGCAAAAGAGATGGTAAGTGAACACCGTATTTACATATCTGCCACTATGCAGGAGAATCCGTATAGGTGTTCGAGTGTTCGAACACTAATGCATGACAAAAGGTAAGTAAACGTCGTATTTACATATCTGCCACCACGCAGGAGAATCCGTATAGGCGTTCGAGTGTTCGAACCCTAATGCAAGAGAAATGGTAAGTGAACACCGTATTTACATCTCTGCCACTATGCAGGAGAATCCGTATAGGTGTTCGAGTGTTCGAACCGTAATGCATGACAAAAGGTAAGTAAACGTCGTATTTACAAATCTGCCACCATACAGGAGAATCCGTACAGGTGTTCGAGTGTTCGAACCCAAATGCATGACAAATGGTAAGTAAACACCGTATTTACATATCTGCTACCATGCAGGGGAATCCGTATAGGTGTTCGAGTGTTCGAACCCTAATGCATGACAAAAGGTAAGTAAACGCCGTATTGACTTATCTGCCACCATGCAGGAGAATCCGTATAGGTGTTCGAGTGTTCGAACCCTAATGCATGACAAAAGGTAAGTAAACGTCGTATTTACATATCTGCCACCATGCAGGAGAATCTGTATCGGTGTTGGAGTGTTCGAACCCTAATGTATGAGAAATGGTAAGTGAACACCGTACTTACATATCTGCCACCATGCAGGAGAATCCGTATAGGTGTTCGAGTGTTCGAACCCTAATGTATGAGAAATGGTAAGTGAACACCGTATTTACATATCTGCCACGACGCAGGATAATCCGTATACGTGTTCGAGTGTTCGAACCCTAATGCATGACAAAAGGTAAGTAAACGTCGTATTTACATGTCTGCCACCATGCAGGAGAATCCGTATAGGTGTTCGAGTGTTCGAACCCTAATGCATGACAAACGGTAAGTAAACACCGTATTTACATATCTGCCACCATGCAGGAGAATCCGTATACGTGTTCGAGTGTTCGAACCCTAATGCATGACAAAAGGTAAGTAAACGCCGTATTTACATATCTGCAACCATGCAGGAGAATCCGTATAGGTGTTCGAGTGTTCGAACCCTAATGCATGACAAAAGTTTAGTAAACGCCGTATTTACATATCTGCCACCATGCTGGAGAATCCGTATAGGTGTTCGAGTGTTCGAACCCTAATGCATGACAAAAGGTAAGTAAACGTCGTATTTACATATCTGCCACCGTGCAGGATAATCTGTATAGGTGTTCGAGTGTTCGAACCGTAATGTATGAGAAATGGTAAGTGAACACCGTATTTAAATATCTGCCACCGTGCAGGATAATCTATATAGGTGTTCGAGTGTTCGAACCCTAATGCATGACAAAATGTAAGGAAACGCCGTATTTACATATCTGCCACCATGCTGGAGGATCCCTATAGGGGTTCGAGTGTTCGAACCCTAATGCCTGGCAAAAGGTATCTAAACGTCGTATTTACATATCTGCCACCATACAGGAGAATCCGTATCGGTGTTCGAGTGTTTGAACCCTAATGCATGACAAAAGGCAAGTAAACGTCGTATTTACATATCTGCCACCATGCAGGAGAATCCGTATAGGTGTTCGAGTGTTCGAACCCTAATGTATGAGAAGTGGTAAGTAAACACCGTATTTACATTTCTGCCATAATGCAGGAGAATCCGTATAGGTGTTCGAGTGTTCGAACCCTAATGTATGAGAAATGGTAAGTAAACACCGTATTTACATATCTGCCACAACACAGGAGAATCCGTATAGGTGTTCGAGTGTTCGAACCCTAATGTATGACAAAATGTAAGTAAACGTCGTATTTACATTTCTGCCACCATGCGGTAGAATCCGTATAGGCGTTCGTGTGTTCGAACCCTAATGCATGAGAAATGGTAAGTAAACACATTATTTACATATCTGCCACCATGCAAGAGAATCCGTATAGGTGTTCGAGTGTTCGAACCCTAATGAATGACAAAAGTTAAGGAAACGCCGTATTTACATATCTGCCACCATGCAGGAGAATCCATATAAGTGTTTGAGTGTTCGAATCCTAATTCATGACAAAAGGTAAGTAAACGTCGTATTTACATATCTGCCACCATGCAGGAGAATCCGAATAGGTGTTTGAGTGTTCGAACCCTAACGAATGACAAAAGGTAAGTAAACGTCGTATTTACATATCTGCCACCACGCAGGAGAATCCGTATAGGCGTTCGAGTGTTCGAACCCTAATGCATGAGAAATGGTAAGTGAACACCGTATTTACATATCTGCCACCATGCAGGAGAATCCGTATAGGTGTTCGAGTGTTCGAACGCTAATGCATGAGAAAAGGTAAGTAAACGTCGTATTTACAAATTTGCCACCATACAGGAGAATCCGTATAGGTGTTCGAGTGTTCGAACCCTAATGCATGACAAATGGTAAGTAAACACCGTATTTACATATCTCCCACCATGCAGGAGAATCCGTATAGGTGTTATAGTGTTCGAACCCTAATGGATGGCAAAAGGTAAGCAAACGCCGTATTTACTTATCTGCCACCATGCAGGAGAATCCGTACAGGTGTTCGAGTGTTCGAACCCTAATGCATGAAAAAAGGTAAGTAAATGTCGTATTTACATATCTGCCACCACGCAGGAAATTCCGTATCGGTGTTCGAGTGTTCGAACCCTAATGTATGAGAAATGGTAAGTGAACACCGTACTTACATATCTGCCACCATGCAGGAGAATCCGTATAGGTGTTCGAGTGTTCGAACCCTAATTTCTGACAAAAGGTAAGTAAATGTCGTATTTACATATCTGCCACCATGCAGGAGAATCCGTGTAGGCGTTCGAGTGTTCGAACCCCAATGCATGAGAAATGGTAAGTAAACACCGTATTTACATATCTGCCACCATACAGGAGAATCCGTGTAGGTGTTCAAGTGTTCGAACCCTAATGCATGACAAAAGGTAAGTACACGTCGTATTCACATATCTGCCACCACGGAGGAGAATCCGTATAGGTGTTCGAGTGTTCGAACCCTAATGCATGAGAAATGGTAAGTAAACACCGTATTTACATATCTGCCACCATGCAGGAGAATCCGTATAGGTGTTCGGGTGTTCGAACCCTAATGTATGACAAAAGGTAAGTAAACGTCGTATTAACATATTTGCCACCACGCAGGAGAATCCGTATAGGCGTTCGAGTGTTCGAACCCTAATGCATGAGAAATGGCAAGCAAAAACCGTATTTACATATCGGCCACCATGCAGGAGAATCCGTATAGGTGTTCATGTGTTCGAACCCTAATGCATGACAAATGGTAAGTGAACACCGTATTTACATATCTGCCACCATGCAGGAGAATCCGTATAGTTGTTCGAGTGTTCAAACCGTAATGCAAGACAAAAGGTAAGTAAACGCCGTATTTACATATCTGCCACCACGCAGGAGATTCCGTATAGTTGTTCGAGTGTTCGAACCCTAATGCATGACAAAAGTTAAGTAAACGCCGTATTTACATATCTGCCACCATGCTGGAGAATCCGTATAGGTGTTTCAGTGTTCGAAACCTAATGCATGAGAAAAGGTAAGTAAACGTCGTCTTTACATATCTGCCACCATGCAGGAGAATCCGTGTAGGTGTTCGAGTGTTCGAACCCTAATGTATGAGAAATGGTAAGTGAACACCGTATTTACATATCGGCCACCATGCAGGATAATCCGTATAGGTGTTCGAGTGTTCGAACCCTAATGCATGACAAAAGGTAAGTCAAAGTCGTATTTACATATCTGCCACCATGCAGGAGAATCCGTATAGGTGCTCGAGTGTTCGAACCCTAACGTATGAGAAATGGTAAGTAAACACCGTATTTACATATCTGCCACCATGCAGGAGAATCCGTATAGATGTTCGAGTGTTCGAACCCTAATGTATGACAAAAAGTAAGTAAACCTCGTATTTGCATATCGGCCACCATGGAGGGGAATCCGTATAGGCGTTCAAGTGTTCGAACCCTAACGCATGAGAAATGGTAAGTAAACACCGTATTTACATATCTGCCACCATGTAGGAGAATCCGTGTAGGTGTTCGACTGTTCGAACCCTAATGCATGACAAAATGTAAGTAAACGCCGTATTTACATATCTGCCACCAGGCTGGAGGATCCGTATAGGTGTTTGAGTGTTCGAACCCTAATGCATGGCAAAAGGTATGTAAACGCCGTATTTACATATCTGCCACCTTACTGGAGAATCCGTAAAGGTGTTCGAGTGTTTGAACCCTAATGCATGACAAAAGGTAAGTAAACGTCGTATTTACATATCTGCCACCATGCAGGAGAATCCGTATAGGTGTTCGAGTGTTCGAACCCTAATGTATGAGAAGTGGTAAGTAAACAACGTATTAACATATCTGCCACAATGCAGGAGAATCTGTATAGGTGTTCGAGTGTTCGAACCCTAATGTATGAGAAATGGGAAGTAAACACCGTATTTACATATCTGCCACCACACAGGAGAATCCGCATAGGTGTTCGAGTGTTCGAACCCTAATGTATGACAAAAGGTAAGTAAACGTCGTATTTACATATCAGCCACCATGCGGGAGAATCCGTATAGGCGTTCGTGTGTTCGAACCCTAATGCATGAGAAATGGTAAGTAAACACATTATTTACATATCTGCCACCGTGCAAGAGAATCCGTACAGGTGTTCGAGTGTTCGAACGCTAATGAATGACAAAAATTAAGGAAACACCGTATTTACATATCTGCCACCATGTAGGAGAATCCGTATGGGTGTTCGAGTGTTCGAACCCTAATGCATGAGAAAAGGTAAGTAAACATCGTATTTACATATCTGTCACCATGCAGGAGAATCCGAATAGGTGTTCGAGTGTTCGAACCCTAATGTATGACAAAAGGTAAGTAGACGTCGTATTTACATAACTGCCACCACGCAGGAGAATCCGTATAGGCGTTCGCGTGTTCGAACCCTAATGCATGAGAAATGGGAAGTGAACACCGTATTTACATACCTGCCACCATGCAGGAGAATCCGCATACGTGTTCGAGTGTTCGAACCCTAATGCATGACAAAAGGTAAGTAAACGTCGTATTTACAAATCTGCCACCATACAGGAGAATCCGTACAGGTGTTCGAGTGTTCGAACCCAAATGCATGACAAATGGTAAGTAAACACCGCATTTACATATCTGCCACCATGCCGGAGAATCCGTATAGGTGTTCGAGTGTTCGAACCCCAGTGCATGACAAAAGGTAAGTAAACGCCGTATTTACTTATATGCCACCATGCAGGAGAAGCCGTATTGGTGTTCGAGTGTTCGAACCCTAATGCATGACAAAAGGTAAGTAAACGTCGTCTTTACATATCTGCCACCATGCAGGAGAATCCGTATCGGTGTTCGAGTGTTCGAACCCTAATGTATGAGAAATGGTAAGTGAACACCGAACTTACATATATGCCACCATGCAGGAAAATCCGTATAGGTGTTCGAGTGTTCGAACTCTATTGTTTGACAAAAGGTAAGTAAAATCGTATTTACATATCTGCCACCGTGCAGGAGAATCCGTATAGGCGTTCGAGTGTTCGAACCCCAATGCTTGGGAAATAGTAAGTAAACACCGTATTTACATATCAGCCACCATACAGGAGAATCCGTATAGGTGTTCGAGTGTTCGATCCCTAATGCAAGATAAAAGGTAAGTAAACGTCGTATTTACATATCTGCCACCATGTTGGAGAATCCGTATAGGTGTTCGAGTGTTCGAACCCTAATGTATGAGAAGTGTTAAGTGAACACCGTACTTACATATCTGCTACCATGTAGGAGAATCCGTATAGGTGTTCGAGTGTTCGAACCCTAATGTATGACAAAAGGTAAGTAAACGTCGTACTAACATATCTACCACCACGTAGGAGAATCCGTATAGGCGTTCGAGTGTTCGAACCCTAATGCATGAGAAATGGTAAGTAAAAACCGTATTTACATATCTGCCACCGTGCAGGAGAATCCGTATAGGTGTTCGAGTGTTCGAGCCCTAATGCATGACAAAAGGTAAGTAAACGTCGTATTTACATATCTGCCACCATGCAGGAGAATCCGTATAGGTGTTCGAGTGTTCGAACCCTAATGCATGACAAATGGTAAGTAAACACCGTATTTACATATCTGCCACCAAGCAGGAGAATCCGTATAGTTGTTCGAGTGTTCGAACCCTAATGCATGACAAAAGTTAAGTAAACGCCGTATTTACATATCTGTCACCACGCAGGAGAATCCGTATAGTTGTTCGAGTGTTCGAACCCTAATGCATGACAAAAGTTAAGTAAACACCGTATTTACGTATCTGCCACCTTGCTGGAGAATCCGTATACGTGTTCGACTGTTCGAACCGTAATGCATGACGAAAGGTAAGTAACGTCGTATTTACATATCTGCCACCATGCAGGAGAATCCGTATAGATGTTCGAGTGGTCGAACCCTAATGTATGAGAAATTGTAAGTGAACACCGTATTTACATATCTGCCACCATGCAGGAGAATCCGTATAGGTGTTCGAGTGTTCGAACCCTAATGCATGACAAAAGGTAAGTAAACGTCGTATTTACATATGTGCCACCATACAGGAGAATCCGTATAGGTGTTCGACGGTTCGAACCGTAATGTGTGAGAAATGGTAAGTAAACACCATATTTACATATCTGCCACCATGTAGGAGAATCCGTATAGGTGTTCGAGTGTTCGGACCGTAATATATGAGAAAAAGTAAGTAAACCTCGTATTTGCATATCTGCCACCATGCAGGAGAATCCGTATAGGCGTTCAAGTGTTCGAACCCTAATGCATGAGAAATGGTAAGTAAACACTGTATTTACATATCTGCCACCATGCAGGAGAATCCTTATAGGTGTTCGAGTGTTCGAACCCTAATGTATGAGAAATGGCAAGTGAACACCGTATTTGCATATCTGCCACCATGCAGGAGAATCCGTATAGGCGTTCATGTGTTCGAACCCTAACGCATGAGAAATGGTAGGTGAACACATTATTTACATATCCGCCGCCATGCAAGAGAATCCGTATAGGTGTTCGAGTGTTCGAACCCTAATGCATGACAAAAGTGAAGTAAACGCCGTATTTACATATCTGCCACCATGCAGGAGAATCCATATAGGTGTTCGAGTGTTCGAACCCTAATATATGAGAAATGGTTAGTGAACACCGTATTTACATATCTGCCACCGTGCAGGAGAATCCGTATAGGTGTTCGAGTGTTCGAACACTAATGTATGACAAAAAGTAAGTAAACCTCATATTTGCATATCTGCCACCATGCAGGAGAATCCGTACAGGCGTTCAAGTGTTCGAACCCTAATGCATGAGAAATGGTAGGTAAACACTGTATTTACATATCTACCACCATGCAGGAGAATCCGTATAGGTGTTCGATTGTTCGAACCCTAATGTATGAGAAATGGTAAGTAAACACCGTATTTACATATCTTCCACCATGCAGGAGAATCCGTATAGGTGTTCGAGTGTTCGAACCCTAATGTATGACAAAAAGTAAGTAAACCTCGTATTTGCATATCTGCCACCATGCAGGAGAATCCGTATAGGCGTCCCAGTGTTCGAACCCTAATGCATGAGAAATGGTAAGTAAACACCGTATTTACATATCTGCCACCGTGCGGGAGAATCCGTATCGGTGTTCGAGTGTTCGAACCCTAATGCATGAGAAAAGGTAAGTAAACGCCGTATTTACATATCTGCCACCATGCAGGAGAATCCGTATAGGTGTTCGAGTGTTCGAATCTTAATGCATGACAAAAGGTAAGTAAACGTCGTATTTACATATCTGCCACCATGCAGGAGAAGCCGTATAGGTGTTCGAGTGTTCGAACCCTAATGTATGAGAAATGGTAAGTAAACACCGTATTTACATATCTGCCACAATGCAGGGGAATCCGTATAGCTGTTCAAGTGTTCGAACCCTAATGTATGACAAATGGTAAGTAAACGTCGTATTTACATATCTGCCACCACGCAGGAGAATCCGTATAGGCGTTCGAGTGTTTGAATCCTAATGCATGAGAAATGGTAAGTAAACCCCGTATTTACATATCTGCCACCATGCAGGAGAATCCGTATAGGTGTTCGATTGTTCGAACCCTAATGCATGACAAAAGGTAAGTAAACGTCGTATTTACATATCTGCCACCATGCAGGAGAATCTGTATAGGTGTTCGAGTGTTCGAACCATAATGCATGAGGAATGGTAAGTGAACAACGTATTTACATATCTGCCAACATGCAGGAGAAGCCGTATAGGTGTTCGAGTGTTCGAACCCTAATGTATAAGAAATGGTAAGTAAACACCGTATTTACATATCTGCCACAATGCAGGGGAATCCGTATAGGTGTTGAAGTGTTCGAACCCTAATGTATGACAAAAGGTAAGTAAACGTCGTATGTAAATATCTGCCACCACGCAGGAGAATCCGTATAGGCGTTCGACTGTTTGAACCCCAATGCATGAGAAATGGTAAGTAAACCCCGTATTTACATATCTGCCACGTTGCAGGAGAATCCGTATAGGTGTTCGATTGTTCGAACCCTAATGCATGACAAAAGGTAAGTAAACGTCGTATTTACATATCTGCCACCATGCAGGAGAATCTGTATAGGTGTTCGAGTGTTCGAACCCCAATGCATGAGAAATGGTAAGTAAACCCCGTATTTACATATCTGCCACCATGCAGGAGAATCCGTATAGGTGTTCGAGTGTTCGAACCCTAATGTATGACAAAAGGTAAGTAAACGTCGTATTTACATATCTGCCACTATGCAGGAGAATCCATATAGGCGTTCATGTGTTCGAACCCTAACGCATTAGAAATGGTAAGTAAACACATTATTTACATATCTGCCGCCATGCAAGAGAATCCGTATAGGTGTTCGAGTGTTCGAACCCTAATGCATGACAAAAGTGAAGTAAACGCCGTATTTACATATCTGCCACCATGCAGGAGAATCCGTATAGGTGTTCGAGTGTTCGAACCCTAATATATGAGAAATGGTACGTGAACACCGTATTTACATATCTGCCACCGTGCAGGAGAATCATTATAGGTGTTCGAGTGTGCGAACACTAATGTATGACAAAAAGTAAGTAAACCTCATATTTGCATATCTGGCACCATGCAGGAGAATCCGTATAGGCGTTCAAGTGTTCGAACCCTAATGCATGAGAATTGGTAAGTAAACACCGTATTTACATATCTGCCACCATGCAGGAGAATCCGTATAGGTGTTCGAGTGTTCGAACCCTAATGTATGAGAAATGGTAAGTAAACACCGTATTTACATATCTGCCACCATGCAGGAGAATCCGTATAGGTGTTTGAGTGTTCGAACCCTAATGTATGACAAAAAGTAAGTAAACCTCGTATTTGCATATCTGCCACCATGCAGGAGAATCCGTATAGGCGTCCCAGTGTTCGAACCCTAATGCATGAGAAATGGTAAGTAAACACCGTATTTACATATCTGCCACCATGCAAGAGAATCCGTATCGGTGTTCGAGTGTTCGAACCCTAATGCATGAGAAAAGGTAAGTAAACGTCGTATTTACATATCTGCCACCATGCAGGAAAATCCGTATAGGTGTTCGAGTGTTCGAATCCTAATGCATGACAAAAGGTAAGTAAACGTCGTATTTTCATATCTGCCACCATGCAGGAGAAGCCATATAGGTGTTCGAGTGTTCGAACCCTAATGTATGAGAAATGGTAAGTAAACACCGTATTTACATATCTGCCACAACGCAGGGGAATCCGTATAGGTGTTCAAGTGTTCGAACCCTAATGTATGACAAAAGGTAAGTAAACGTCGTATTTACATATCTGCCACCACGCAGGAGAATCCGTATAGGCGTTCGAGTGTTTGAACACTAATGCATGAGAAATGGTAAGTAAACACGTATTTACATATCTGCCACAATGCAGGAGAATCCGTATAGGTGTTTGATTGTTCGAACCCTAATGCATGACAAAAGCTAAGTAAACGTCGTATTTACAAATCTGCCACCATGCAGGAGAATCTGTATAGGTGTTCGAGTGTTCGAACCCTAATGCATGAGGAATGTTAAGTAAACACCGTATTTAAATATCTGCCACCATGCAGGAGAAGCCGTATAGGTGTTCGACTGTTCGAGCCCTAATGTATGAGAAATGGTAAGTACACACCGTATTTACATGTCTGCCACGATGCAGGGGAATCCGTATAGGTGTTCAAGTGTTCGAACCCTAATGTATGACAAAAGGTAAGTAGACGTCGAATTTACGTATCTGCCACCACGCAGGAGAATCCGTATAGGCGTTCGAGTGTTTGAACCCTAATGCATGAGAAATGGTAAGTAAACCCCGTATTTACATATCTGCCACCATGCAGGAGAATCCGTATAAGTGTTCGAGTGTTCGAACCCTAATGCATGACAAAAGGTAAGTAAACGTCGTATTTACATATCTGCCACAATGCAGGAGAATCTGTATAGGTGTTCGAGTGTTCGAACCCTAATGCATGAGGAATGGTAAGTAAACCCCGTATTTACATATCTGCCACCATGCAGGAGAATCCGTATAGGTGTTCGAGTGTTCGAACCCTAATGTATGACAAAAGGTAAGTAAACGTCGTATTTACATATCTGCCACCATGCAGGAGAATCCGTATAGGCGTTCATGTGTTCGAACCCTAACGCATGAGAAATGGTAAGTAAACACATTATTTACATATCTGCCGCCATGCAAGAGAATCCGTATAGGTGTTCGAGTGTTCGAACCCTAATGCCTGACAAAAGTGAAGTAAACGCCGTATTTACATATCTGCCACCATGCAGGAGAATCCGTATAGGTGTTCGAGTGTTCGAACCCTAATATATGAGAAATGGAAAGTGAACACCGTATTTACATATATGCCACCGTGCAGGAGAATCCGTATAGGTGTTCGAGTGTTCGAACACTAATGTATGACAAAAAGTAAGTAAACCTCATATTTGCATATCTGCCACCATGCAGGAGAATCCGTATAGGCGTTCAAGTGTTCGAACCCTAATGCATGAGAAATGGTAAGTAAACACCGTATTTACATTTCTGCCACCATGCAGGAGAATCCGTATAGGTGTTCGAGTGTTCGAACCCTAATGTATGAGAAATGGTAAGTAAACACCGTTTTTGCATATCTGCCACCATGCAGGAGAATCCGTATAGGTGTTCGAGTGTTCGAACCCCAATGTATGACAAAAAGTAAGTTAACCTCGTATTTGCATATCTGCCACCATGCAGGAGAATCCGTATAGGCGTCCCTGTGTTCGAACCCTAATGCATGAGAAATGGTAAGTAAACACCGTATTTACATATATGCCACCATGCAGGAGAATCCGTATCGGTGTTCGGGTTTTCGAACCCTAATGCATGAGAAAAGGTAAGTAAAAGCCGTATTTACATACCTGCCACCATGCTGGAGAATCCGTATAGGTGTTCGAGTGTTCGAATCCTAATGCATGACAAAAGGTAAGCAAACCTCGTATTTACATATCTGCCACCATGCAGGAGAAGCCGTATAGGTGTTCGAGTGTTCGAACCCTAATGCATGAGAAAAGGTAAGTAAACGCCGTATTTACATATCTGCCACCATGCAGGAGAATCCGTATAGGTGTTCGAGTGTTCGAATCCTAATGCATGACAAAAGGTAAGTAAACGTCGTATTTACATATCTGCCACCATGCAGGAGAAGCCGTATAGGTGTTCGAGTGTTCGAACCCTAATGTATGAGAAATGGTAAGTAAACACCGTATTTACATATCTGCCACAATGCAGGGGAATCCGTATAGGTGTTCAAGTGTTCGAACCCTAATGTATGACAAAAGGTAAGTAAACGTCGTATTTACATATCTGCCACCACGCAGGAGAATCCGTATAGGCGTTCGAGTGTTTCAAGCCTAATGCATGAGAAATGGTAAGTAAACCCCGTATTTACATATCTGCCACCATTGAGGAGAATCCGTATAGGTGTTCGATTGTTCGAACCCTAATGCATGACAAAAGGTAAGTAAACGTTGTATTTACATATCTGCCACCATGCAGGAGAATCTGTATAGGTGTTCGAGTGTTCGAACCCTAATGCATGAGGAATGGTAAGTAAACACCGTATTTACATATCTGCCACCATGCAGGAGAAGCCGTATAGGTGTTCGAGTGTTCGAACCCTAATGCATGACAAAAGGTAAGTAAATGTCGTATTTACATATCTGCCACCATGAAGGAGAATCCGTATAGGTGGTCGATTGTTCGAACCCTAATGCATGACAAAAGGTAAGTAAACGTCGTATTTACATATCTGCCACCATGTAGGGCAATCCTTATAGGTGTTCCAGTGTTCGAACCGTAATGTATGAGAAATGGTAAGTAAACACCGTATTTACATATCTGCCAGGAGAATCCGTATAGATGTTCGAGTGTTCGAACCCTATTGTATGAGAAATGGTAAGGAAACACCGTATTTACATATCTGCCACCATGCAGGAGAAGCCGTATAGGTGTTCGAGTGTTCGAACCCTAATGCATGACAAAAGGTAAGTAAACACCGTATTTACATATCTGCCCTCATGCAGGAGAATCCGTATAGGTGTTCGAGTGTTCGAACCCTAATGTATGACATAAGGTAAGTAAACGTCGTATTTACATAGCTGCCACCATGCAGGAGAATCCGTATAGGTGTTCATGTGTTCGAACCCTAACGCATGAGAAATGGTAAGTAAACACATTATTTACATATCTGCCGCCATGCAAGAGAATCCGTATAGGTGTTCGAGTGTTCGAACCCTAATGCCTGACAAAAGTGAAGTAAACGCCGTATAACATATCTGCCACCATGCAGGAGAATCCGTATAGGTGTTCGAGTGTTCGAACCCTAATATATGAGAAATGGAAAGTGAACACCGTATTTACATATATGCCACCGTGCAGGAGAATCCGTATAGGTGTTCGAGTGTTCGAACACTAATGTATGACAAAAAGTAAGTAAACCTCATATTTGCATATCTGCCACCATGCAGGAGAATCCGTATAGGCGTTCAAGTGTTCGAACCCTAATGCATGAGAAATGGTAAGTAAACACCGTATTTACATTTCTGCCACCATGCAGGAGAATCCGTATAGGTGTTCGAGTGTTCCAACCCTAATGTATGAGAAATGGTAAGTAAACACCGTTTTTGCATATCTGCCACCATGCAGGAGAATCCGTATAGGTGTTCGAGTGTTCGAACCCCAATGTATGACAAAAAGTAAGTAAACCTCGTATTTGCATATCTGCCACCATGCAGGAGAATCCGTATAGGCGTCCCAGTGTTCGAACCCTAATGCATGAGAAATGGTAAGTAAACACCGTATTTACATATATGCCACCATGCAGGAGAATCCGTATCGGTGTTCGGGTTTTCGAACCCTAATGCATGAGAAAAGGTAAGTAAAAGCCGTATTTACATATCTGCCACCATGCTGGAGAATCCGTATAGGTGTTCGAGTGTTCGAATCCTAATGCATGACAAAAGGTAAGTAAACCTCGTATTTACATATCTGCCACCATGCAGGAGAAGCCGTATAGGTGTTCGAGTGTTCGAACCCTAATGGATGAGAAAAGGTAAGTAAACGCCGTATTTACATATCTGCCACCATGCAGGAGAATCCGTATAGGTGTTCGAGTGTTCGAATCCTAATGCATGACAAAAGGTAAGTAAACGTCGTATTTACATATCTGCCACCATGCAGGAGAAGCCGTATAGGTGTTCGAGTGTTCGAACCCTAATGTATGAGAAATGGTAAGTAAACACCGTATTTACATATCTGCCACAATGCAGGGGAATCCGTATAGGTGTTCAAGTGTTCGAACCCTAATGTATGACAAAAGGTAAGTAAACGTCGTATTTACATATCTGCCACCACGCAGGAGAATCCGTATAGGCGTTCGAGTGTTTCAAGCCTAATGCATGAGAAATGGTAAGTAAACCCGTATTTACATATCTGCCACCATTGAGAAGAATCCGTATAGGTGTTCGATTGTTCGAACCCTAATGCATGACAAAAGGTAAGTAAACGTCGTATTTACATATCTGCCACCATGCAGGAGAATCTGTATAGGTGTTCGAGTGTTCGAACCCTAATGCATGAGGAATGGTAAGTAAACACCGTATTTACATATCTGCCACCATGCAGGAGAAGCCGTATAGGTGTTCGAGTGTTCGAACCCTAATGCATGACAAAAGGTAAGTAAATGTCGTATTTACATATCTGCCACCATGCAGGAGAATCCGTATAGGTGGTCGATTGTTCGAACCCTAATGCATGACAAAAGGTAAGTAAACGTCGTATTTACATATCTGCCACCATGTAGGGGAATCCTTATAGGTGTTCGAGTGTTCGAACCGTAATGTATGAGAAATGGTAAGTAAACACCGTATTTACATATCTGCCAGGAGAATCCGTATAGATGTTCGAGTGTTCGAACCCTAATGTATGAGAAATGGTAAGGAAACACCGTATTTACATATCTGCCACCATGCAGGAGAAGCCGTATAGGTGTTCGAGTGTTCGAACCCTAATGCATGACAAAAGGTAAGTAAACACCGTATTTACATATCTGCCCTCATGCAGGAGAATCCGTATAGGTGTTCGAGTGTTCGAACCCTAATGTATGACAAAAGGTAAGTAAACGTCGTATTTACATATCTGCCACCATGCAGGAGAATCCGTATAGGTGTTCACGTGGTCGAAGCCTAACGCATGAGAAATGGTAAGTAAACACATTATTTACATATCTGCCGCCATGCAAGAGAATCTGTATAGGTGTTCGAGTGTTCGAACCCTAATGCATGACAAAAGTGAAGTAAACGCCGTATTTACATATCTGCCACCATGTAGGAGAATCCGTATAGGTGTTCGAGTGTTCGAACCCTAATATATGAGAAATGGTAAGTGAACACCGTATTTACATATCTGCCACTGTGCAGGAGAATCCGTATAGGTGTTCGAGTGTTCGAACACTAATGTATAACAAAAAGTAAGTAAACCTCATATTTGCATATCTGCCACCATGCAGGAGAATCCGTATAGGCGTTCAAGTGTTCGAACCCAAATGCATGAGAAATGGTAAGTAAACACCGTACGTACATATCTGTCACCATGCAGGAGAATCCGTATAGGTGTTCGAGTGTTCGAACCCTAATGTATGAGAAATGGTAAGTAAACACCGTGTTTACATATCTGCCACCATGCAGGAGAATCCGTATAGGTGTTCGAGTGTTCGAACCCTAATGTATGACAAAAAGTAAGTAAACCTCGTATTTGCATATCTGCCATCATGCAGGAGAATCCGTATAGGCGTCCCAGTGTTCGAGCCCTAATGCATGAGAAATGGTAAGTAAACACCGTATTTACATATCTGCCACCATGCAGGAGAATCCGTATAGGTGTTCGAGTGTTCGAACCCTAATGTATGACAAAAGGTAAGTAAACGTCGTATTTACATATCTGCCACCATGCAGGAGAATCCGTATAGGTGTTCACGTGGTCGAACCCTAACGCATGAGAAATGGTAAGTAAACACATTATTTACATATCTGCCGCCATGCAAGAGAATCGTATAGGTGTTCGAGTGTTCGAACCCTAATGCATGACAAAAGTGAAGTAAACGCCGTATTTACACATCTGCCACCATGCAGGAGAATCCGTATAGGTGTTCGAGTGTTCGAACCCTAATATATGAGAAATGGTAAGTGAACACCGTATTTACACATCTGCCACCATGCAGGAGAATCTGTATAGGTGTTCGAGTGTTCGAACACTAATGTATGACAAAAAGTAAGTAAACCTCATATTTGCATATCTGCCACCATGCAGGAGAATCCGTATAGGCGTTCAACTGTTCGAACCCTAATGCATGAGAAATGGTAAGTAAACACCGTACGTACATATCTGTCACCATGCAGGAGAATCCGTATAGGTGTTCGAGTGCTCGAACCCTAATGTATGAGAAATGGTAAGTAAACACCGTGTTTACATATCTGCTACCGTGCAGGAGAATCCGTATAGGTGTTCCAGTGTTCGAACCCTAATGCATGAGAAAAGGTAAGTAAATGCCGTATTTACATATCTGCCACCATGCAGGAGAATCCGTATAGGTGTTCGAGTGTTCGAATCCTAATGCATGACAAAAGGTAAGTAAACGTCGTATCTACATATCTGCCACCATGCAGGAGAAGCCGTATAGGTGTTCGAGTGTTCGAACCCTAATGTATGAGAAATGGTAAGTAAACACCGTATTTACATATCTGCCACAATGCAGGGGAATCCGTATAGGTGTTCAAGTGTTCGAACCCTAATGTATGACAAAAGGTAAGTAAACGTCGTATTTACATATCTGCCACCACACAGGAGAATCCGTATAGGCGTTCGAGTGTCTGAACCATAATGCATGAGAAATGGTAAGTAAACCCCGTATTTACATATCTGCCACCATGCAGGAGAATCCGTATAGGTGTTCGATTGTTCGAACCCTAATGCATGACAAAAGGTAAGTAAACGTCGTATTTACATATCTGCCACCATGCAGGAGAATCTGTATAGGTGTTCGAGTGTTCGAACCCTAATGCATGAGGAATGGTAAGTAAACACCGTATTTACATATCTGCCACCATGCAGGAGAAGCCGTATAGGTGTTCGAGTGTTCGAACCCTAATGTATGAGAAATGGTAAGTAAACACCGTATTTACATATCTGCCACAATGCAGGGGAATCCGTATAGGTGTTCCAGTGTTCGAACCCTAATGTATGACAAAAGGCAAGTAAACGTCGTATTTACATATCTGCCACCACGCAGCAGAATCCATATAGGCGTTCTAGTGTTTGAACCCTAATGCATGAGAAATGGTAAGTAAACCCCGTATTTACATATCTGCCAAAATGCAGGAGAATCCGTATAGGTGTTCGATTGTTCGCACCCTAATGCATGACAAAAGGTAAGTAAACGTCGTATTTACATATCTGCCACCATGCAGGAGAATCTGTATAGGTGTTCGAGTGTTCGAACCCTAATGCATGAGGAATGGTAAGTAAACCCCGTATTTACATATCTGCCACCATGCAGGAGAAACCGTATAGGTGTTCGAGTGTTCGAACCCTAATGTATGACAAAAGGTAAGTAAACGTCGTATTTACATATCTGCCACCATGCAGGAGAATCCGCATAGGCGTTCATGTGTTCGAACCCTAACGCATGAGAAATGGTAACGAAACACATTATTTACATATCTGCCGCCATGCAATACAATCCGTATAGGTGTTCGAGTGTTCGAACCCTAATGCATGACAAAAGTGAAGTAAACGCCGTATTTACATATCTGCCACCATGCAGGAGAATCCGTATAGGTGTTCGAGTGTTCGAACCCTAATATCTGAGAAATGGTAAGTGAACACCGTATTTACATATCTGCCACCGTCCAGGAGAATCAGTATAGGTGTTCGAGTGTTCGAACACTAATGTATGACAAAAAGTAAGTAAACCTCATATTTGCATATCTGCTACCATGCAGGAGAATCCGTATAGGCGTTCAAGTGTTCGAACCCTAATGCATGAGAAATGGTCAGTAAACACCGTATTTACATATCTGCCACCATGCAGGAGAATCCATATCGGTGCTCGAGTGTTCGAACCCTAATGCATGAGAAAAGGTAAGTAAACGCCGTATTTACATATCTGCCACCATGCAGGAGAATCCGTATAGGTGTTCGAGTGTTCGAATCCTAATGCATGACAAAAGGTAAGTAAACGTAGTATTTACATATCTGCCACCATGAAGGAGAAGCCGTATAGGTGTTCGAGTGTTCAAACCCTAATGTATGAGAAATGGTAAGTAAACACCGTATTTACATATCTGCCACATTGCAGGGGAATCCGTATAGGTGTTCAAGTGTTCGAACCCTAATGTATGACAAAAGGTAAGTAAACGTCGTATTTACATATCGGCCACCACGCAGGAGAATCCGTATAGGCGTTCGAGTGTTCGAACCCTAATGCATGAGAAATGGTAAGTAAACCCCGTATTTACATATCTGCCACCATGCAGGAGAATCCGTATAGGTGTTCGATTGTTCGAACCCTAATGTATGACAAAAGGTAAGTAAACGTCGTATTTACATATCTGCCAGCATGCAGGAGAATCCGTATCGGTGTTCGAGTGTTTGAACCCTAATGCATGAGAAAAGGTAAGTAAATGCCGTATTTACATATCTGCCACCATGCAGGAGAATCCGTATAGGTGTTCGAGTGTTCGAATCCTAATGCATGACAAAAGGTAAGTAAACGTCGTATTTACATATCTGCCACCATTCAGGAGAAGCCGTATAGGTGTTCGAGTGTTCGAACCCTAATGTATGAGAAATGGTAAGTAAACACCGTATTTACATATCTGCCACAATGCAGGGGAATCCGTATAGGTGTTCAAGTGTTCGAACCCTAATGTATGACAAAAGGTAAGTAAACGTCGTATTTACATATCTGCCACCACACAGGAAAATCCGTATAGGCGTTCGAGTGTCTGAACCATAATGCATGAGAAATGGTAAGTAAACCCCGTATTTACATATCTGCCACCATGCAGGAGAATCCGTATAGGTGTTCGATTGTTCGAACCCTAATGCATGACAAAAGGTAAGTAAACGTCGTATTTACATATCTGCCACCATGCAGGAGAATCTGTATAGGTGTTCGAGTGTTCGAACCCTAATGCATGAGGAATGGTAAGTAAACACCGTATTTACATATCTGCCACCATGCAGGAGAAGCCGTATAGGTGTTCGAGTGTTCGAACCCTAATGTATGAGAAATGGTAAGTAAACACCGTATTTACATATCTGCCACAATGCAGGGGAATCCGTATAGGTGTTCCAGTGTTCGAACCCTAATGTATGACAAAAGGTAAGTAAACGTCGTATTTACATATCTGCCACCACGCAGCAGAATCCATATAGGCGTTCTAGTGTTTGAACCCTAATGCATGAGAAATGGTAAGTAAACCCCGTATTTACATATCTGCCAAAATGCAGGAGAATCCGTATAGGTGTTCGATTGTTCGCAGCCTAATGCATGACAAAAGGTAAGTAAACGTCGTATTTACATATCTGCAACCATGCAGGAGAATCTGTATAGGTGTTCGAGTGTTCGAACCCTAATGCATGAGGAATGGTAAGTAAACCCCGTATTTACATATCTGCCACCATGCAGGAGAATCCGTATAGGTGTTCGAGTGTTCGAACCCTAATGTATGACAAAATGTAAGTAAACGTCGTATTTACATATCTGCCACCATGCAGGAGAATCCGCATAGGCGTTCATGTGTTCGAACCCTAACGCATGAGAAATGGTAACGAAACACATTATTTACATATCTGCCGCCATGCAATACAATCCGTATAGGTGTTCGAGTGTTCGAACCCTAATGCATGACAAAAGTGAAGTAAACGCCGTATTTACATATCTGCCACCATGCAGGAGAATCCGTATAGGTGTTTGAGTGTTCGAACCCTAATATCTGAGAAATGGTAAGTGAACACCGTATTTACATATCTGCCACCGTCCAGGAGAATCAGTATAGGTGTTCGAGTGTTCGAACACTAATGTATGACAAAAAGTAAGTAAACCTCATATTTGCATATCTGCTACCATGCAGGAGAATCCGTATAGGCGTTCAAGTGTTCGAACCCTAATGCATGACAAATGGTAAGTAAACACCGTATTTACATATCTGCCACCATGCAGGAGAATCCATATCGGTGCTCGAGTGTTCGAACCCTAATGCATGAGAAAAGGTAAGTAAACGCCGTATTTACATATCTGCCACCATGCAGGAGAATCCGTATAGGTGTTCGAGTGTTCGAATCCTAATGCATGACAAAAGGTAAGTAAACGTAGTATTTACATATCTGCCACCATGAAGGAGAAGCCGTATAGGTGTTCGAGTGTTCAAACCCTAATGTATGAGAAATGGTAAGTAAACACCGTATTTACATATCTGCCACATTGCAGGGGAATCCGTATAGGTGTTCAAGTGTTCGAACCGTAATGTATGACAAAAGGTAAGTAAACGTCGTATTTACATATCGGCCACCACGCAGGAGAATCCGTATAGGCGTTCGAGTGTTCGAACCCTAATGCATGAGAAATGGTAAGTAAACCCCGTATTTACATATCTGCCACCATGCAGGAGAATCCGTATAGGTGTTCGATTGTTCGAACCCTAATGTATGACAAAAGGTAAGTAAACGTCGTATTTACATATCTGCCACCATGCAGGAGAATCCGTATCGGTGTTCGAGTGTTCGAACCCTAATGCATGAGAAAAGGTAAGTAAATGCCGTATTTACATATCTGCCACCATGCAGGAGAATCCGTATAGGTGTTCGAGTGTTCGAATCCTAATGCATGACAAAAGGTAAGTAAACGTCGTATTTACATATCTGCCACCATGCAGGAGAAGCCGTATAGGTGTTCGAGTGTTCGAACCCTAATGTATGAGAAATGGTAAGTAAACACCGTATTTACATATCTGCCACAATGCAGGGGAATCCGTATAGGCGTTCAAGTGTTCGAACCGTAATGTATGACAAAAGGTAAGTAAACGTCGTATTTACATATCTGCCACCACACAGGAGAATCCGTATAGGCGTTCGAGTTTCTGAACCCTAATGCATGAGAAATGGTAAGTAAACCCCGTATTTACATATCTGCCACCATGCAGGAGAATCCGTATAGGTGTTCGATTGTTCGAACCCTAATGCATGACAAAAGGTAAGTAAACGCCGTATTTACATATCTGCCACCATGCAGGAGAATCTGTATAGGTGTTCGAGTGTTCGAACCCTAATGCATGAGGAATGGTAAGTAAACACCGTATTTACATATCTGCCACCATGCAGGAGAAGCCGTATAGGTGTTCGAGTGTTCGAACCCTAATGTATGAGAAATGGTAAGTAAACACCGTATTTACATATCTGCCACAATGCAGGGGAATCCGTATAGGTGTTCCAGTGTTCGAACCCTAATGTATGACAAAAGGTAAGTAAACGTCGTATTTACATATCTGCCACCACGCAGGAGAATCCGTATAGGCGTTCGAGTGTTTGAACCCTAATGCATGAGAAATGGTAAGTAAACCCCGTATTTACACATTTGCCACCATGCAGGAGAATCCGTATAGGTGTTCGATTGTTCGCACCCTAATGCATGACAAAAGGTAAGTAAACGTCGTATTTACATATCTGCCACCATGCAGGAGAATCTGTATAGGTGTTCGAGTGTTCGAACCCTAATGCATGAGGAATGGTAAGTAAACCCCGTATTTACATATCTGCCACCATGCAGGAGAATCCGTATAGGTGTTCGAGTGTTCGAACCGTAATGTATGACAAAAGGTAAGTAAACGTCGTATTTACATATCTGCCACCATGCAGGAGAATCCGTATAGGCGTTCATGTGTTCGAACCCTAACGCATGAGAAATGGTAACGAAACACATTATTTACATATCTGCCGCCATGCAATACAATCCGTATAGGTGTTCGAGTGTTCGAACCCTAATGCATGACAAAAGTGAAGTAAACGCCGTATTTACATATCTGCCACCATGCAGGAGAATCCGTGTAGGTGTTCGAGTGTTCGAACCCTAATATCTGAGAAATGGTAAGTGAACACCGTATTTACATATCTGCCACCGTCCAGGAGAATCCGTATAGGTGTTCGAGTGTTCGAACACTAATGTATGACAAAAAGTAAGTAAACCTCATATTTGCATATCTGCCACCATGCAGGAGAATCCGTATAGGCGTTCAAGTGTTCGAACCCTAATGCACGAGAAATGGTAAGTAAACACCGTATTTACATATCTGCCACCATGTAGGAGAATCCGTATCGGTGCTCGAGTGTTCGAACCCTAATGCATGAGAAAAGGTAAGTAAACGCCGTATTTACATATCTGCCACCATGCAGGAGAATCCGTATAGGTGTTCGAGTGTTCGAATCCTAATGCATGACAAAAGGTAAGTAAACGTAGTATTTACATATCTGCCACCATGAAGGAGAAGCCGTATAGGTGTTCGAGTGTTCAAACCCTAATGTATGAGAAATGGTAAGTAAACACCGTATTTACATATCTGCCACATTGCAGGGGAATCCGTATAGGTGTTCAAGTGTTCGAACCCTAATGTATGACAAAAGGTAAGTAAACATCGTATTTACATATCTGCCACCACGCAGGAGAATCCGTATAGGCGTTCGAGTGTTTGAACCCTAATGCATGAGAAATGGTAAGTAAACCCCGTATTTACATATCTGCCACCATGCAGGAGAATCCGTATAGGTGTTCGATTGTTCGAACCCTAATGCATGACAAAAGGTAAGTAAATGTCGTATTTACATCTCTGCCACCATGCAGGAGAATCTGTATAGGTGTTCGAGTGTTCGAACCCTAATGCATGAGGAATGGTAAGTAAACACTGTATTTACATATCTGCCACCATGCAGGAGAAGCCGTATAGGTGTTCGAGTGTTTGAACACTAATGCATGACAAAAGGTAAGTAAACGCCGTATTTACATATCTGCCACCATGCAGGAGAATCCGTATAGGTGTTCGAGTGTTCGAACCCTAATTCATGACAAAAGGTAAGTAAACGTCATATTTACATATCTGCCACCATGCAGGAGAATCGTTATAGGTGTTCGAGTGTTCGAACCGTAATGTATGAGAAATGGTAAGTAAACACCGTATTTACATATCTGCCAGGAGAATCCGTATAGGTGTTCGAGTGTTCGAACCCTAATGTATGAGAAATGGTAAGGAAACACCGTATTTACATATCTGCCACCATGCAGGAGAATCCGTATAGGTGTTCGAGTGTTCGAACCCTAATGTATGACAAAAGGTAAGTAAATGTCGTATTTACATATCTGCCACCATGCAGGAGAACCCATATAGGCGTTCGTGTGTTCGAACCTTAATGCATGAGAAATGGTAAGTAGACACATTATTTATATATCTGCCACCATGTAAGAGAATCCGTATAGGTGTTCGAGTGTTCGAACCCTAATGCATGACAAAAGTTATGTAAACGCCGTATTTACATATCTGCCACCATGCAGGAGAATCCGTATAGGTGTTCGAGTGTTCGAACCGTTATATATGAGAAATGGTAAGTGAACACCGTATTTACATATCTGCCACCATGCAGGAGAATCCGTATAGGTGTTCGAGTGTTCGAACCCTAATGTATGACAAAAAGTAAGTAAACCTCGTATTTGCATATCTGCCACCATGCAGGAGAATCCGTATAGGCGATCAAGTGTTCGGACCCTAATGAATGAGAAATGGTAAGTAAACACCGTATTTACATATCTGCCACCATGCAGGAGAATCCGTATAGGTGTTCGAGTGTTCGAACCGTAATGTTTGACAAAAAGTAAGTAAACCTCGTATTTGCATATCTGCCACCATGCAGGAGAATCTGTATAGGCGTCCCAGTGTTCGACCCCTAATGCATGAGAAATGGTAAGTAAACACCGTATTTACATATCTGCCACCATGCAGGAGAATCCATATAGGTGTTCGAGTGTTCGAACCCTAATGCATGAGAAAAGGTAAGTAAACGCCGTATTTACATATCTGCCACCATGCAGGATAATCCGGATAGGTGTTCGAGTGTTCGAACCGTTATATGTGAGAAATGGTAAGTAAACGCCGTATTTACATATCTGCCACCATGCAGTAGAATCCGTATAGGTGTTCGAGTGTTCGAACCCTAATGTTTGACAAAAAGTAAGTAAACCTCGTATTTGCATAGCCGCCACCATGCAGGAGAATCTGTATAGGCGTCCCAGTGTTCGACCCCTAATGCATGAGAAATGGTAAGTAAACATCGTATTTACATATCTGCCACCATGCAGGAGAATCCGTATCGGTGTTCGAGTGTTCGAACCCTAATGCATGACAAAAGGTAAGTAAACGTCGTATTTACATATCTGCGACCATGCAGGAGAATCCGTATAGGTGTTCTAGTGTTCGAACCGCAGTGTATGAGAAATGGTAAGTAAATACCGTATTTACATATCTGCCACAATGCAGGAGAATCCGTATAGGTGTTCGAGTGTTCGAACCCTAATGTATGACAAAGGGTAAGTAAACGTCGTTTTTACGTATCTACCACCACGTAGGAGAATCGGTATAGGCGTTCGAGAGTTTGATCCCTAATGCATGAGAAATGGTAAGTAAACACCGTATTTACATATCTGCCACCATGCAGGAGAATCCGTATAGGTGTTCAAGTGTTCGAACCCTAATGCATGACAAAAGGTAAGTAAACGTCGTATTTACATATCTGCCACCATGCAGGAGAATCCGTATAGGTGTTCTAGTGTTCGAACCCTAATGCATGAGGAATGGTAAGTAAACACCGTATTTACATATCTGCCACCATGCAGGAGAAGCCGTATAGGTGTTCGAGTGTTCAAACCCTAATGCATGACAAAAGGTAAGTAAACGTCGTATTTACATATCTGCCACCATGCAGAAGAATTCGTATAGGTGTTCGAGTGTTCGAACTCTAATGCATGACAAATGGAAAGTAAACACCGTATTTACATATCTGCCACCATGCCGGAGAATCCGTAAAGGTGTTCGTGTGTTCGAACCCTAATGCATGACAAAAGGTAAGTAAACGTCGTATTCACATATCTACCACCATGCAGGAGAATCCGTATAGGTGTTCGATTGTTCGAACCCTAACGGATGAGAAATGGTAAGTAAACACCGTATTTACATATCTGCCACCATGCAGGAGAATCCGTATAGGTGTTCGAGTGTTCGAACCCTAATGCATGACAAAAGGTAATTAAACGTCACATTTACATATCTGCCACCATGCAGGAGAATCCGTATAGGTGTTCGAATGTTCAAACCCTAATGCATGACAAAAGTTAAGTAAACGTTGTATTTACATGTCTGCCACAATGCAGGAGAATCCGTATAGGTGTTCGAGTGTTCGAACCCTAATGTATGAGAAATGGTAAGTAAACACCGAATTTACATCTCTCCCGCCATGTAGGAGAATCCGTATAGGTGTTCGAGTGTTCGAACCCTAATGTATGTCAAAAAGCAAGTAAACCTCGTATTTGCATATCTGCCACCATGCAGGAGAAACCGTATAGGCGTCCCAGTGTTCGAACCTTGATGCATGAGAAATGGTAAGTAAACACCGTATTTACATATCTGCCACCATGCAGGAGAATCTGTATTGGTGTTCGAGTGTTCGAACCCTAATGGATGAGAAAAGGTAAGCAAACGCCGTATTTACATATCTGCCACCATGCAGGAGAATCCGTATAGGTGTTCGAGTGTTCGAACCCTAATGCATGACAAAAGGTAAGTAAACGTCATATTTACATATCTCCCACCATGCAGGAGAATCCGTATAGGTGTTCGAGTGTTCGAACCCTAATGCATGAGGAATTGTAAGTGAACACCGTATTTACATATCTGCCACCATGCAGGAGAAGCCGTATAGGTGTTCGAGTGTTCGAACCCTAATGCATGACAAAAGGTAAGTAAACGTCGTATTTACATATCTGCGACCATGCAGAAGAATCCGTATAGGTGTTCGAGTGTTCGAACCCTAATGCAAGACAAATGGTAAGTAAACACCGTATTTACATATCTGCCACCATGCAGGAGAATCCGTATAGGTGTTCGTGTGTTCGAAGCCTAATGCATGACAAAAGGTAAGTAAACGCCGTATTTACATATCTGCCACCATGCAGAAGAATCCGTATAGGTGTTCGAGTGTTCGAACCCTAATGCATGACAAAAGTTAAGTAAATGCCGTATTTACATATCTGCCACCATGCAGGAGAATCCGTACAGGTGTTCGAGTGTTCGAACCCTAATGCATGACAAAAGTTAAGTAAACGCCGTATTTACATATCTGCCACGATGCTGGAGTATCCGTAGAGGTGTTCGAGTGTTCGAACCCTAATGTATGACAAAAGGTAAGTAAACGTCGTATTTACATATCTGCCACCAGGCAGGAGAATCCGTAGAGGTGTTCGAGTGTTCGAATCTTAATGCATGACAAAAGGTAAGTAAACGCCGTATTTACATATCTGCCACCATGCAGCAGAATCCGCATAGGTGTTCGAGTGTTCGAACCCTAATGCGTGACAAAAGGCAAGTAAACGTCGTATTTACATATCTGCCACCATGCAGGAAAATCCTTATAGGTGTTCGAGTGTTCGAACCCTAATGTAAGAGAAATGGTAAGTAAACACCGTATTTACATATCTGCCACCATGCTGGAGAATCCGTATAGGTGTTCGAGTGTTCAAACCCTAATGTATGACAAAAGGTATGTAAACGTCGTATTTACATATCTGCCACCATGCAGGAGAATCCGTATAGGCGTTCGTGTGTTCGAACCCTAACGCATGAGAAATGGTAAGTAAACACATTATTTACATATCTGCCGCCATGCAAGAGAATCCGTATAGGTGTTCGAGTGTTTGAACCCTAATGCATGACAAAAGGTAAGTAAACGCCGTATTTACGTATCTGCCACCATGCAGGAGAATCCGTATAGGTGTTCGAGTGTTCGAACCCTAATGCATGACAAAAGGTAAGTAAACGTCGTATTTACATATCTGCCACCATGCAGGAGAATCCGTATAGGTGTTCGAGTGTTCGAACCCTAATGTATGAGAAATGGTAAGTAAACACCGTATTTACATATCTGCCACCATGCAGGAGAATCCGTATAGGTGTTCGAATGTTCAAACCCTACTGCATGACAAAAGGTAAGTAAACGTCGTATTTACATATCTGCCACCATGCAGGAGAATCCGTATAGGTGTTCGAGTGTTCGAACCCTAATGTATGAGAAATGGTAAGTAAACACCGTATTTACATCTCTGCCACCATGTAGGAGAATCCGTATAGGTGTTCGAGTGTTCGAACCCCAATGTATGTCAAAAAGCAAGTAAACCTCGTATTTACATATCTGCCACCATGCAGGAGAAACCGTATAGGCGTCCCAGTGTTCGAACCCTAATGCATGAGAAATGGTAAGTAAACACCGTATTTACATATCTGCCACCATGCAGGAGAATCCGTATCGGTGTTCGAGTGTTCGAACCCTAATGCATGACAAAAGGTAAGTAAACGTCGTATTTACATATCTGCCACCATGCAGAAGAATCCGTATAGGTGTTCGAGTGTTCGAACCCTAATGCATGGCAAATGGTAAGTAAACACCGTATTTACATATCTGCCACCATGCAGGAGAATCCGCATAGGTGTTCGTGTGTTCGAACCCTAATGCATGACAAAAGGTAAGTAAACGCCGTATTTACATATCTGCCACCATGCAGAAGAATCCGTATAGGTGTTCGAGTGTTCGAACCCTAATGCATGACAAAAGTTAAGTAAACGCCGTATTTACATATCTGCCACCATGCAGGAGAATCCGTATAGGTGTTCGAGTGTTCGCACCCTAAGGCATGACAAAAGTTTAGTAAACACCGTATTTACATATCTGCCACCATGCAGGAGAATCCGTATAGGTGTTCGAGTGTTCGAACCCTAATGCATGACAAAAGGTAAGTAAACGTCATATTTACATATCTGCCACCATGCAGAAGAATCCGTATAGGTGTTTGAGCGATCGAACCCTAATGCATGAGAAATGGTAAGTAAACACCGTATTTACATATCTGCCCCCATGCAGGAGAATCCGTATAGGCGTTCGTGTGTTCGAACCCTAATGCATGACAAAAGATAGGTAAACACCGTATTTACATATCTGCCACCATGCAGGAAAATCCGTATAGGTGTTCGAGTGTTCGAACCATAATGCATGACAAAAGTTAAGTAAACGCCGTATTTACATATCTTCCACCATGCTGGAGAATCCGTATAGGTGTTCGAGTGTTCGAACCCTAATGTATGACAAAAGGCAAGTAAACGTCGTATTTACATATCTGCCACCAGGCAGGAGAATCCGTATAGGTGTTCGAGTGTTCGAACCCTAATGCATGACAAAAGGTAAGTAAGCGCTGTATTTACATATCTGCCACCATGCAGGAGAATCTGTATAGGTGTTCGAGTGTTCGAAACCTAATGCATGACAAAAGGTAAGTAAACGTCATATTTACATATCTGCCACCATGCAGGAGAATCCGTATAGGTGTTCGAGTGTTCGAACCCTAATGCATGACAAAAGGTAAGTAAACGACGTATTTATATATCTGCCACCAAGCAGGAGAATCCGTATCGGTGTTCGAGTGTTCGAACCCTAATGTATGAGAAATGGTAAGTGAACACCGTACTTACATATCTGCCACCATGCAGGAGAATCCGTATAGGTGTTCGAGTGTTCGAACCCTAATGTATGAGAAATGGTAAGTGAACACCGTATTTACATATCTACCACCATGCAGGATAATCCGTATAAGTGTTCGAGTGTTCGAACCCTAATGCATGACAAAAGGTAAGTAAACGTCGTATTTACATATCTGCCACCATCCAGGAGAATCCGTATAGGTGTTCGAGTGTTCGAACCCTAATGCATGACAAATGGTAAGTAAACACCGTATTTACATATCTGCCACCGTGCAGGAGAATCCGTATAGGTGTTCGAGTGTTCGAACCCTAATATATGAGAAATGGTAAGTGAACACCGTATTTACATATCTGCCACCGTGCAGGAGAATCCGTATAGGTGTTCGAGTGTTCGAACCCTAATGCATGACAAAAGGTAAGTATACGCCGTATTTATATATCTGCCACCATGCAGGAGAATCCGTATAGGTGTTCGAGTGTTCGAACCCTAATGCATGACAAAAGGTAAGTAAACGTCGTATTTACATATCTTCCACCATGCAGGAGAATCCGTATAGGTGTTCAAGTGTTCGAACCCTAATGTAAGAGAAATGGTAAGTAAACACCGTATTTACATATCTGCTACCATGCAGGAGAATCCGTACAGGTGTTCGAGTGTTCGAACCCTAATGCATGAGAAAAAGTAAGTAAACCTTGTATTTGCCTATCTGCCACCATGCAGGAGAATCCGTGTAGGCGTCCCGGTGTTCGAACCCTAATGCATGGGAAATGGTAAGTAAACACCCTATTTACATATCTGCCACCATGCAGGAGAATCCGTATAGGTGTTCGAGTGTTCGAACCCTAAAGCATGAGAAAAGGTAAGTAACGCCGTATTTACATATCTGCCACCATGCAGGAGAATCCGTATAGGTGTTCGAGTGTTCGAACCCTAATGGATGACAAAAGGCAAGTAAACGTCGTATTTACAAATCTGCCACCACGCAGGAGAATCCTTATAGGTGTTCGAGTGTTCGAACCCTAATGTATGAGAAATGGCAAGTAAACACTGTATTTACATATCTGCCACAATGCAGGAGAATCCGTATAGGTGTTCGAGTGTTCGAACCCTAATGTATGACAAAAGGTAAGTAAACGTCGTACTTACATATCTGCCACCACGGAGGAGAATCCGTATAGGCGTTTGAGTGTTTGAACCCTAATGCATGAGAAATGGTAAGTAAACACCGTATTTACATATCTGCCACCATGCAGGAGAATCCGTATAGGTGTTCGAGTGCTCAAACCCTAATGCATGACAAAAGGTAAGTAAACGTCGTATTTACATATCTGCCACCATGCAGGAGAATCCGTATAGGTGTTCGAGTGTTCGAACCCTAACGCATGAGGAATGGTAAGTACACACCGTATTTACATATCTGCCACCATGCAGGAGAATTCGTATAGGTGTTCGAATGTTCAAACCCTAATGCATGACAAAAGGTAAGTAAACGTCGTATTTACATATCTGCCACCATGCAGGAGAATCCGTATAGGTGTTCGAGTGTTCGAACCCTAATGTACGAGAAATGGTAAGTAAACACCGTATTTACATCTTTGCCACCATGCAGGAGAATCCGTATAGGTGTTCGAGTGTTCGAACCCTAATGTATGTAAAAAATGAAGTGAACCTCGTATTTGCATATCAGCCACGATGCAGGAGAATCCGTATAGGCGTCCCAGTGTTCGAACCCTAATGCATGAGAAATAGTAAGTAAACACCGTATTTACATATCTGCCACCATGCAGGAGAATCCGTATCGGTGTTCGAGTGTTCGAACCCAAATGGATGACAAAGGGTAAGTAAACGTCGTTTTTACATATCTACCACCACGTAGGAGAATCCGTATAGGCGTTCGGGAGTTTGAACCCTAATGCATGAGAAATGGTAAGTAAACACCGTATTTACATATCTGCCACCATGCAGGATAATCCGTATAGGTGTTCGAGTGTTCGAACCCTAATGCATGACAAAAGGTAAGTAAACGTCGTATTTACATATCTTCCACCATGCAGGAGAATCCGTATAGGTGTTCAAGTGTTCGAACCCTAATGTAAGAGAAATGGTAAGTAAACACCGTATTTACATATCTGCTACCATGCAGGAGAATCCGTACAGGTGTTCGAGTGTTCGAACCCTAATGCACGAGAAAAAGTAAGTAAACCTTGTATTTGCATATCTGCCACCATGCAGGAGAATCCGTGTAGGCGTCCCGGTGTTCGAACCCTAATGCATGGGAAATGGTAAGTAAACACCCTATTTACATATCTGCCACCATGCAGGAGAATCCGTATAGGTGTTCGAGTGTTCGAACCCTAAAGCATGAGAAAAGGTAAGTAACGCCGTATTTACATATCTGCCACCATGCAGGAGAATCCGTATAGGTGTTCGAGTGTTCGAACCCTAATGCATGACAAAAGGTAAGTAAACGTCGTATTTACAAATCTGCCACCACGCAGGAGAATCCTTATAGGTGTTCGAGTGTTCGAACCCTAATGTATGAGAAATGGCAAGTAAACACCGTATTTACATATCTGCCACAATGCAGGAGAATCCGTATAGGTGTTCGAGTGTTCGAACCCTAATGTATGACACAAGGTAAGTAAACGTCGTACTTACATATCTGCCACCACGGAGGAGAATCCGTATAGGCGTTTGAGTGTTTGAACCCTAATGCATGAGAAATGGTAAGTAAACACCGTATTTACATATCTGCCACCATGCAGGAGAATCCGTATAGGTGTTCGAGTGCTCAAACCCTAATACATGACAAAAGGTAAGTAAACGTCGTATTTACATATCTGCCACCATGCAGGAGAATCTGTATAGGTGTTCGAGTGTTCGAACCCTAACGCATGAGGAATGGTAAGTACACACCGTATTTACATATCTGCCACCATGCAGGAGAATTCGTATAGGTGTTCGAATGTTCAAACCCTAATGCATGACAAAAGGTAAGTAAACGTCGTATTTACATATCTGCCACCATGCAGGAGAATCCGTATAGGTGTTCGAGTGTTCGAACCCTAATGTATGAGAAATGGTAAGTAAACACCGTATTTACATCTTTGCCACCATGCAGGAGAATCCGTATAGGTGTTCGAGTGTTCGAACCCTAATGTATGTAAAAAATGAAGTGAACCTCGTATTTGCATATCAGCCACGATGCAGGAGAATCCGTATAGGCGTCCCAGTGTTCGAACCCTAATGCATGAGAAATGGTAAGTAAACACCGTATTTACATATCTGCCACCGTGCAGGAGAATCCGTATCGGTGTTCGAGTGTTCGAACCCAAATGGATGACAAAGGGTAAGTAAACGTCGTTTTTACATATCTACCACCACGTAGGAAAATCCGTATAGGCGTTCGAGAGTTTGAACCCTAATGCATGAGAAATGGTAAGTAAACACCGTATTTACATATCTGCCACCATGCAGGAGAATCCGTATAGGTGTTCGAGTGTTCGAACCCTAATGCATGAGAAAAGGTAAGTAAACGTCGTATTTACATATCTGCCACCATGCAGGAGAATCCGTATAGGTGTTCGAGTGTTCGAACCCTAATGTACGAGAAATGGTAAGTAAACACCGTATTTACATCTTTGCCACCATGCAGGAGAATCCGTATAGGTGTTCGAGTGTTCGAACCCTAATGTATGTAAAAAATGAAGTGAACCTCGTATTTGCATATCAGCCACGATGCAGGAGAATCCGTATAGGCGTCCCAGTGTTCGAACCCTAATGCATGAGAAATGGTAAGTAAACACCGTATTTACATATCTGCCACCATGCAGGAGAATCCGTATCGGTGTTCGAGTGTTCGAACCCAAATGGATGACAAAGGGTAAGTAAACGTCGTTTTTACATATCTACCACCACGTAGGAGAATCCGTATAGGCGTTCGGGAGTTTGAACCCTAATGCATGAGAAATTGTAAGTAAACACCGTATTTACATATCTGCCACCATGCAGGATAATCCGTATAGGTGTTCGAGTGTTCGAACCCTAATGCATGACAAAAGGTAAGTAAACGTCGTACTTACATATCTTCCACCATGCAGGAGAATCCGTATAGGTGTTCAAGTGTTCGAACCCTAATGTAAGAGAAATGGTAAGTAAACACCGTATTTACATATCTGCTACCATGCAGGAGAATCCGTGCAGGTGTTCGAGTGTTCGAACCCCAATGCACGAGAAAAAGTAAGTAAACCTTGTATTTGCATATCTGCCACCATGCAGGAGAATCCGTGTAGGCGTCCCGGTGTTCGAACCCTAATGCATGGGAAATGGTAAGTAAACACCCTATTTACATATCTGCCACCATGCAGGAGAATCCGTATAGGTGTTCGAGTGTTCGAACCCTAAAGCATGAGAAAAGGTAAGTAACGCCGTATTTACATATCTGCCACCATGCAGGAGAATCCGTATAGGTGTTCGAGTGTTCGAACCCTAATGCATGACAAAAGGTAAGTAAACGTCGTATTTACAAATCTGCCACCACGCAGGAGAATCCTTATAGGTGTTCGAGTGTTCGAACCCTAATGTATGAGAAATGGCAAGTAAACACCGTATTTACATATCTGCCACAATGCAGGAGAATCCGTATAGGTGTTCGAGTGTTCGAACCCTAATGTATGACAAAAGGTAAGTAAACGTCGTACTTACATATCTGCCACCACGGAGGAGAATCCGTATAGGCGTTTGAGTGTTTGAACCCTAATGCATGAGAAATGGTAAGTAAACACCGTATTTACATATCTGCCACCATGCAGGAGAATCCGTATAGGTGTTCGAGTGCTCAAACCCTAATGCATGACAAAAGGTAAGTAAACGTCGTATTTACATATCTGCCACCATGCAGGAGAATCTGTATAGGTGTTCGAGTGTTCGAACCCTAACGCATGAGGAATGGTAAGTACACACCGTATTTACATATCTGCCACCATGCAGGAGAATTCGTATAGGTGTTCGAATGTTCAAACCCTAATGCATGACAAAAGGTAAGTAAACGTCGTATTTACATATCTGCCACCATGCAGGAGAATCCGTATAGGTGTTCGAGTGTTCGAACCCTAATGTATGAGAAATGGTAAGTAAACACCGTATTTACATCTTTGCCACCATGCAGGAGAATCCGTATAGGTGTTCGAGTGTTCGAACCCTAATGTATGTAAAAAATGAAGTGAACCTCGTATTTGCATATCAGCCACGATGCAGGAGAATCCGTATAGGCGTCCCAGTGTTCGAACCCTAATGCATGAGAAATGGTAAGTAAACACCGTATTTACATATCTGCCACCGTGCAGGAGAATCCGTATCGGTGTTCGAGTGTTCGAACCCAAATGGATGACAAAGGGTAAGTAAACGTCGTTTTTACATATCTACCACCACGTAGGAAAATCCGTATAGGCGTTCGAGAGTTTGAACCCTAATGCATGAGAAATGGTAAGTAAACACCGTATTTACATATCTGCCACCATGCAGGAGAATCCGTATAGGTGTTCGAGTGTTCGAACCCTAATGCATGAGAAAAGGTAAGTAAACGTCGTATTTACATATCTGCCACAATGTAGGAGAATCCGTATAGGTGTTCTAGTGTTCGAACCCTAATGCATGAGGAATGGTAAGTAAACACCGTATTTACATATCTGCCACCATGCAGGAGAAGCCGTATAGGTGTTCGAGTGTTCAAACCCTAATGCATGACAAAAGGTAAGTAAACGTCGTATTTACATATCTGCCACCATGCAGAAGAATCCGTATAGGTGTTCGAGTGTTCGAACCCTAGTGCATGACAAATGGAAAGTATACACCGTATTTACATATCTGCCACCATGCAGGAGAATCCGTAAAGGTGTTCATGTGTTCGAACCCTACTGCATGCCAAAAGGTAAGTAAACGTCGTATTTACATATCTGCCACCATGCAGGAGAATCCGTATAGGAGTTCGATTGTTCGAACCCTAACGTATGAGAAATGGTAAGTAAACTCCGTATTTACATATCTGCCACCATGCAGGAGAATCCGTATAGGTGTTCGAGTGTTCGAACCCTAATGCATGACAAAAGGTAAGGAAACGTCATATTTACATATCTGCCACCATGCAGAAGAATCCGTATAGGTGTTCGAGCGTTGAACCCTAATGCATCAGAAATGGTAAGTAAACACCGTATTTACATATCTGCCACCATGCAGGAGAATCCGTATAAGTGTTCGTGTGTTCGAACCCTAATGCATGACAAATGGTAATTAAACGCCGTATTTACATATCTGCCACCATGCAGGAGAATCTTTATAGGTGTTCGAGTGTTCGAACCCTAATGCATGACAAAAGGTAAGTAAACGTCATATTTACATATCTGCCACCATGCAGGAGAATCCGTATAGGTGTTCGAGTGTTCGAACCCTAATGCATGAAAAAAGGTAAGTAAACGACGTATTTATATATCTGCCACCATACAGGAGAATCCGTATCGGTGTTCGAGTGTTCGAACCCTAATGTATGAGAAATGGTAAGTAAACACCGTACTTACATATATGCCACCATGCAGGAGAATCCATATAGGTGTTCGAGTGTTCGAACCCTAATGTATGAGAAATGGTAAGTGAACACCGTATTTACATATCTACCACCATGCAGGATAATCCGTATAAGTGTTCGAGTGTTCGAACCCTAATGCATGACAAAAGGTAAGTAAACGTCGTATTTACATATCTGCCACCATGCAGGAGAAGCCGTATAGGTGTTCGAGTGTTCGAACCCTAATGTATGAGAAATGGTAAGTAAACACCGTATTTACATATCTACCACAATGCAGGGGAATCCGTATAGGTGTTCAAGTGTTCGAACCCTAATGTATGACAAATGGTAAGTGAACGTCGTATTTACATATCTGCCACCACGCAGGAGAATCCGTATAGGCGTTCGGGAGTTTGAACCCTAATGCATGAGAAATGGAAAGTAAACCCCGTATTTACATATCTGCCACCATGCAGGACAATCCGTATAGGTGTTCAATTGTTCGAACCCTAATGCATGACAAAAGGTAAGTAAACGTCGTATTTACATATCTGCCACCATGCAGAAGAATCCGTATAGGTGTTCGAGTGCTCGAACCGTAATGCATGACAAATGGTAAGTAAACACCGTATTTACATATCTGCCACCATGCAGGAGAATCCGCATAGGTGTTCGTGTGTTCGAACGCTAATGCATGACAAAAGGTAAGCAAACGCCGTATTTACATATCTGCCACCATGCAGAAGAATCCGTATAGGTGTTCGAGTGTTCGATCCCTAATGCATGACAAAAGTTAAGTAAACGCCGTATTTACATATCTGCCACCATGCAGGAGAATCCGTATAGGTGTTCGAGTGTTCGAACCCTAAGGCATGACAAAAGTTTAGTAAACACCGTATTTACATATCTGCCACCATGCAGGAGAATCCGTATAGGTGTTCGAGTGTTCGAACCCTAATGCATGACAAAAGGTAAGTAAACGTCATATTTACATATCTGCCACCATGCAGAAGAATCCGTATAGGTGTTTGAGCGTTCGAACCCTAATGCATGACAAATGGTACGTAAACACCGTATTTACATATCTGCCACCATGCAGGAGAATCCGTATAGGCGTTCGTGTGTTCGAACCCTAATGCATGACAAAAGATAAGTAAACGCCGTATTTAACTATCTGCCACCATGCAGGAGAATCCGTATAGGTGTTCGAGTGTTCGAACCCTAATGTATGACAAAAGGCAAGTAAACGTCGTATTTACATATCTGCCACCAGGCAGGAGAATCCGTATAGGTGTTCGAGTGTTCGAACCCTAATGCATGACAAAAGGTAAGTAAACGCTGTATTTACATATCTGCCACCATGCAGGAGAATCTGTATAGGTGTTCGAGTGTTCGAACCCGAATGCATGACAAAAGGTAAGTAAACGTCATATTTACATATCTGCCACCATGCAGGAGAATCCGTATAGGTGTTCGAGTGTTCGAACCCTAATGCATGACAAAAGGTAAGTAAACGACGTATTTATATATCTGCCACCATGTAGGAGAATCCGTATGAGTGTTCGAACCCTAATGTACGAGAAATGGTCAGTGAACACCGTACTTACATATCTGCCACCATGCAGGAGAATCCGTATAGGTGTTCGAGTGTTCGAACCCTAATGTATGAGAAATGGTAAGTGAACACCGTATTTACATATCTACCACCATGCAGGATAATCCGTATAAGTGTTCGAGTGTTCGAACCCTAATGCATGACAGAAGGTAAGTAAACGTCGTATTTACATATCTGCCACCATGCAGGAGAATCCGTATAGGTGTTCGTGTGTTCGAACCCTAATGCATGACAAATGGTAAGTAAACACCGTATTTACATATCTGCCACCATGCAGGAGAATCCGTATAGGTGTTCGAGTGTTCGAACCCTAATATATGAGAAATGGTAATTGAACACCGTATTTACATATCTGCCACCGTGCAGGAGAATCTGTATAGGTGTTCGAGTGTTCGAACCCTAATGCATGACAAAAGGTAAGTAAACGCCGTATTTATATATCTGCCACCATGCGGGAGAATCCGTATAGGTGTTCGAGTGTTCGAACCCTAATGCATGACAAAAGGTAAGTAAACGTCGTATTTACATATCTTCCACCATGCAGGAGAATCCGTATAGGTGTTCAAGTGTTCGAACCCTAATGTAAGAGAAATGGTAAGTAAACACCGTATTTACATATCTGCTACCATGCAGGAGAATCCGTACAGGTGTTCGAGTGTTCGAACCCTAATGCACGAGAAAAAGTAAGTAAACCTTGTTTTTGCATATCTGCCACCATGCAGGAGAATCCGTGTAGGCGTCCCGGTGTTCGAACCCTAATGCATGGGAAATGGTAAGTAAACACCGTATTTACATATCTGCCACCATGCAGGAGAATCCGTATAGGTGTTCGAGTGTTCGAACCCTAAAGCATGAGAAAAGGTAAGTAATGCCGTATTTACATATCTACCACCATGCAGGAGAATCCGTATAGGTGTTCGAGTGTTCGAACCCTAATGCATGACAAAAGGTAAGTAAACATCGTATTTACAAATCTGCCACCACGCAGGAGAATCCTTATAGGTGTTCGAGTGTTCGAACCCTATTGCATGACAAAAGGTAAGTAAACGTCGTATTTACAAATTTGCCACCACGCAGGAGAATCCTTATAGGTGTTCGAGTGTTCGAACCCTAATGTATTAGAAATGGTAAGTAAACACCGTATTTACATATCTGCCACAATGCAGGAGAATCCGTATAGGTGTTCGAGTGTTCGAACCCTAATGTATGACAAAAGGTAAGTAAACGTCGTATTTACATATCTGCCACCACGGAGGAGAATCCGTATAGGCGTTTGAGTGTTTGAACCCTAATGCATGAGAAATGGTAAGTAAACACCGTATTTACATATCTGCCACCATGCAGGAGAATCCGTATAGGTGTTCGAGTGCTCAAACCCTAATGCATGACAAAAGGTAAGTAAACGTCGTATTTACATATCTGCCACCATGCAGGAGAATCCGTATAGGTGTTCGAGTGTTCGAACCCTAAAGCATGAGGAATGGTAAGTACACACCGTATTTACATATCTGCCACCATGCAGGAGAATTCGTATAGGTGTTCGAATGTTCAAACCCTAATGCATGACAAAAGGTAAGTAAACGTCGTATTTACATATCTGCCACTATGCAGGAGAATCCGTATAGGTGTTCGAGTTTTCGAACCCTAATGTATGAGAAATGGTAAGTAAACACTGTATTTACATCTTTGCCACCATGCAGGAGAATCCGTATAGGTGTTCTAGTGTTCGAACCCTAATGTATGTCAAAAATGAAGTGAACCTCGTATTTGCATATCAGCCGCGATGCAGGAGAATCCCTATAGGCGTCCCAGTGTTCGAACCCTAATGCATGTGAAATGGTAAGTAAACACCGTATTTACATATCTGCCACCATGCAGGAGAATCCGTATCGGTGTTCGCGTGTTCGAACCCAAATGGATGACAAAGGGTAAGTAAACGTCGTTTTTACATATCTACCACCACGTAGGAGAATCCGTATAGGCGTTCGAGAGTTTGAACCCTAATGCATGAGAAATGGTAAGTAAACACCGTATTTACATATCTGCCACCATGCAGGAGAATCCGTATAGGTGTTCGAGTGTTCGAACCCTAATGCATGACAAAAAGTAAGTAAACGTCGTATTTACATATCTGCCACAATGTAGGAGAATCCGTATAGGTGTTCTAGTGTTCGAACCCTAATGCATGAGGAATGGTAAGTAAACACCGTATTTACATATCTGCCACCATGCAGGAGAAGCCGTATAGGTGTTCGAGTGTTCAAACCCTAATGCATGACAAAAGGTAAGTAAACGTCGTATTTACATATCTGCCACCATGCAGAAGAATCCGTATAGGTGTTCGAGTGTTCGAACCCTAGTGCATGACAAATGGAAAGTATACACCGTATTTACATATCTGCCACCATGCAGGAGAATCCGTAAAGGTGTTCGTGTGTTCGAACCCTAATGCATGACAAAAGGTAAGTAAACGTCGTATTTACATATCTGCCACCATGCAGGAGAATCCGTATAGGAGTTCGATTGTTCGAACCCTAACGTATGAGAAATGGTAAGTAAACTCCGTATTTACATATCTGCCACCATGCAGGAGAATCCGTATAGGTGTTCGAGTGTTCGAACCCTAATGCATGACAAAAGGCAAGTAAACGTCGTATTTACATATCTGCCACTATGCAGAAGAATCGGTGTAGGTGTTCGAGTGTTCGAACCCTAATGCATCAGAAATGGTAAGTAAACACCGTATTTACATATCTGCCACCATGCAGGAGAATCCGTATAAGTGTTCGTGTGTTCGAACCCTAATGCATGACAAATGGTAAGTAAACGCCGTATTTACATATCCGCCACCATGCAGGAGAATCTTTATAGGTGTTCGACTGTTCGAACCCTAATGCATGACAAAAGGTAAGTAAACGTCATATTTACATATCTGCCACCATGCAGGAGAATCCGTACAGGTGTTCGAGTGTTCGAACCCTAATGCATGATAAAAGGTAAGTAAACGACGTATTTATATATCTGCCACCATGCAGGAGAATCCGTATCGGTGTTCGAGTGTTCGAACCCTAACGTATGAGAAATGGTAAGTGAACACCGTACTTACATATCTGCCACCATGCAGGAGAATCCGTATAGGTGTTCGAGTGTTCGAACCCTAATGTATGAGAAATGGTAAGTGAACACCGTATTTACATATCTACCACCATGCAGGATAATCCGTATAAGTGTTCGAGTGTTCGAACCCTAATGCATGACAAAAGGTAAGTAAACGTCGTATTTACATATCTGCCACCATGCAGGAGAAGCCGTATAGGTGTTCGAGTGTTCCGACCCTAATGTATGAGAAATGGTAAGTAAACACCGTATTTACATATCTGCCACAATGCAGGGGAATCCGTATAGCTGTTCAAGTGTTCGAACCCTAATGTATGACAAATGGTAAGTAAACGACGTATTTACATATCTGCCACCACGAAGGAGAATCCGTATAGGCGTTCGAGTGTTTGAACCCTAATGCATGAGAAATGGAAAGTAAACCCCGTATTTACATATCTGCCACCATGCAGGAGAATCCGTATAGGTGTTCAATTGTTCGAACCCTAATCCATGACAAAAGGTAAGTAAACGTCGTATTTACATATCTGCCACCATGCAGGAGAATCTGTATAGGTGTTCGAGTGTTCGAACCCTAATGCATGAGGAATGGTAAGTAAACACCGTATTTACATATCTGCCACCATGCAGGAGAAGCCGTATAGGTGTTCGAGTGTTCGAACCGTTATATATGAGAAATGGTAAGTAAACACCGTATTTACATATCTGCCACCATGCAGGAGAATCTGTATAGGTGTTCGAGTGTTCGAACCGTAATGTATGAGAAATGGTAAGTAAACGCCGTATTTACATATCTGCCACCATACAGTAGAATCCGTATAGTTGTTCGAGTGTTCGAACCCTAATGTATGACAAAATGTAAGTAAACCTCGTATTTGCATATCTGCCACGATGCAAGAGAATCCGTATAGGCGTCCCAGTGTTCGACCCCTAATGCATGAGAAATGGTAAGTAAACACCGTATTTATATATCTGCCACCATGCAGGAGAATCCGTATCGGTGTTCGAGTGTTTGAACCCAAATGGATGAGAAAAGGTTAGTAAACGTCGTATTTACATATCTGCCACCATGCAGGAGAATCCGTATAGGTGTTCGAGTGTTCGAACCCTAATGCATGAGGAATGGTAAGTAAACACCGTATTTACATATCTGCCACCATGCAGGGGAAAACGTATAGGTGTTCGAGTGTTCGAACCCTAATGCATGACAAAAGGTAAGTAAACGTCGTATTTACATATCTGCCACCATGCAGAATAATCCGTATAGGTGTTAGAGTGTTCGAACCCTAATGCATGACAAAAGGTAAGTAAACGGCATATTTACATATCTGCCACCATGCAGAAGAATCCGTATAGGTGCTCAAGTGTTCGAACCCTAATGCATGACAAAAGATAAGTAAACGTCGTATTTACATATCTGCGACCATGTAGGAGAATCCGTATAGGTGTTCGAGTGTTCGAACCCTAATGCATGACAAAAGGTAAGTAAACGTCGTATTTACATATCTGCGACCATGCAGGAGAATCCGTATAGGTGTTCGAGTGTTTGAACCCCAATGTATGAGAAATGGTAAGTAAACACCGTATTTACATATCTGCCACAATACAGGAGAATCCGTATAGGTGTTCGAGTGTTCGAACCCTAATGTATGACAAAAGGTAAGTAAACACCGTATTTACATATCTGCCACCATGCAGGAGAATCCGTATAGGTGTTCGAGTGTTCGAACCCTAATGTATGACAAAAGGTAAGTAAACGTCGTTTTTACATATCTACCACCACGTAGGAGAATCCGTATAGGCGTTCGAGAGTTTGAACCCTAATGCATGAGAAATGGTAAGTAAACACCGTATTTACATATCTGCCACCACGCAGGAGAATCCGTATAGGTGTTCGAGTGTTCGAACCCTAATGCATGACAAAAGGTAAGTAAATGTCGTATTTACATATCTGCCACCATGCAGGAGAATCCGTATAGGTGTTCTAGTGTTCGAACCCTAATGCATGAGGAATGGTAAGTAAACACCGTATTTACATATCTGCCACCATGCAGGAGAAGCCGTATAGGTGTTCGAGTGGTCAAACCCTAGTGCATGACAAAAGGTAAGTAAACGTCGTATTTACATATCTGCCACCATGCAGAAGAATCCGTATAGGTGTTCGAGTGTTCGAACCCTAATGCAAGACAAATGGAAAGTAAACACCGTATTTACATATCAGCCACCATGCAGGAGAATCCGTATAGGTGTTCGTGTGTTCGAACCCTAATGCATGACAAAAGGTAAGTAAACGTCGTATTTACATATCTGCCACCATGCAGGAGAATCCGTATAGGTGTTCGATTGTTCGAACCCCAACGTATGAGAAATGGTAAGTAAACACCGTATTCACATATCTGCCAGAATGCAGGACAATCCGTATAGGTGTTCGAGTGTTCGAACCCTAATGCATGACAAAAGGTAAGTAAACGTCGTATTTACATATCTGCCACCATGCAGAAGAATCTGTACAGTTGTTCGAGTGTTCGAACCCTAATGCATGAAAAAAGGTAAGTAAATGACGTATTTATATATCTGCCACCATGCAGGAGAATCCGTATTGGTGTTCGAGTGTTCGAACCCTAATGTATGAGAAATGGTAAGTGAACACCGTACTTACATATCTGCCACCATGCAGGAGAATCCGTATAGGTGTTCGAGTGTTCGAACCCTAATGTATGAGAAATGGTAAGTGAACACCGTATTTACATATCTACCACCATGCAGGATAATCCGTATAAGTGTTCGAGTGTTCGAACCCTAATACATGACAAAAGGTAAGTAAACGTCGTATTTACATATCTGCCACCATGCAGGAGAATCCGTATAGGTGTTCGAGTGTTCGAACCCTAATGCATGACAAATGGTAAGTAAACACCGTATTTACATATCTGCCACCTTGCAGGAGAATCCGTATAGGTGTTTGAGTGTTCGAACACTAATATACGAGAAATGGTAAGTGAACACCGTATTTACATATCTGCCACCGTGCAGGAGAATCCGTATAGGTGTTCGAGTGTTCGAACCCTAATGCATGACAAAAGGTAAGTAAACGCCGTATTTACATATCTGCCGCCATGTAGGAGAATCCGTATAAGTGTTCGAGTGTTCGAACCCTAATGCATGACAAAAGGTAAGTAAACGTCGTATTTGCATATCTGCCACCATGCAGGAGAATCCGTATAGGTGTTCGAGTGTTCGAACCCTAATGTAAGAGAAATGGTAGGTAAACACCGTATTTACATATCTGCCACCATGCAGGAGAATCCGTACAGGTGGTCGAGTGTTCGAACCCTAATGTATGAGAAAAAGTAAGTAAACCTCGTATTTGCATATCTGCCACCATGCAGGAGAATCCGTATAGGTGTCCTAGTGTTCGAACCCTAATGCATGGGAAATGGTAAGTAAACACCGTATTTACATATCTGCCACCATGCAGGAGAATCCGTATAGGTGTTCGAGTGTTCGAACCCTAATGCATGACAAAAGGTAAGTAAACGTCGTATTTACATATCTGCCACCATGCAGGAGAATCTGTATAGGTGTTCGAGTGTTCGAACCCTAATGCATGACAAAAGGAAAGTAAACGTCATATTTACATATCTGCCACCATGCAGGAGAATCCGTATAGGTGTTCGAGTGTTCGAACCCTAATGCATGAAAAAAGGTAAGTAAACGACGTATTTATATATCTGCCACCATGCAGGAGAATCCGTATCGGTGTTCGAGTGTTCGAACCCTAATGTATGAGAAATGGTAAGTGAACACCGTACTTACATATCTGCCACCATGCAGGAGAATCCGTATAGGTGTTCGAGTGTTCGAACCCTAATGCATGACAAAAGGTAAGTAAACGCCGTATTTACATATCTGCCACCATGCAGGAGAATCCGTAAAGGTGTTCGTGTGTTCGAACCCTAATGCATGACAAAAGGTAAGTAAACGTCGTATTTACATATCTGCCACCATGTAGGAGAATCCGTATAGGAGTTCGATTGTTCGAACCCTAACGTATGAGAAATGGTAAGTAACTCCGTATTTACATATCTGCCACCATGCAGGAGAATCCGTAGAGGTGTTCGAGTGTTCGAATCTTAATGGATGAGAAAAGGGTAAGTAAACGCCGTATTTACATATCTGCCACCATGCAGCAGAATCCGCATAGGTGTTCGAGTTTTCGAACCCTAATGCGTGACAAAAGGCAAGTAAACGTCGTATTTACATATCTGCCACCATGCAGGAAAATCCTTATAGGTGTTCGAGTGTTCGAACCCTAATGTAAGAGAAATGATAAGTAAACACCGTATTTACATATCTGCCACCATGCTGGAGAATCCGTATAGGTGTTCGAGTATTCGAACCCTAATGTATGACAAAAGGTATGTAAACGTCGTATTTACAGATCTGCCACCATGCTGAGAATCCGTATAGGCGTTCGTGTGTTCGAACCCTAACGCATGAGAAATGGTAAGTAAACACATTATTTACATATCTGCCGCCATGCAAGAGAATCTGTATAGGTGTTCGAGTGTTTGAACCCTAATGCATGACAAAAGTTAAGTAAACGCCGTATTTACAAATCTGCCACCATGCAGGAGAATCCGTATAGGTGTTCGAGTGTTCGAACCCTAATGTATGACAAAAAGTAAGTAAACCTCTTATTTGCATATCTGCCACCATGCAGGAGAATCCGTATAGGCGTTCAAGTGTTCGAGCCCTAATGCATGAGAAATGGTAAGTAAACACCGTATTTATGTATCTGCCAGCATGGAGGAGAATCCGTATAGGTGTTCGAGTGTTCGAACCCTAATGCATGACAAAAGGTAAGTAAACGCCGTATTTACGTATCTGCCACCATGCAGGAGAATCCGTATAGGTGTTCGAGTGTGCGAACCCTAATGCATGACAAAAGGTAAGTAAACGTCGTATTTACATATCTGCCACCATGCAGGAGAATCCGTATAGGTGTTCGAGTGTTCGAACCCTAATGTATGAGAAATGGTAAGTAAACACCGTATTTACATATTTGCCACCATGTAGAAGAATCCGTATAGGTGTTCGAGTGTTCAAACCCTAATGCATCAAAAAAGGTAAGTAAACGACGTATTTATAAATCTGCCACCATGCAGGAGAATCCGTATCGGTGTTCGAGTGTTCGAACCCTAATGTATGAGAAATGGTAAGTGAACACCGTACTTACATATCTGCCACCATGCAGGAGAATCTGTATAGGTGTTCGAGTGTTCGAACCCTAATGTATGAGAAATGGTAAGTGAACACCGTATTTACATATCTACCACCATGCAGGATAATCCGTATAAGTGTTCGAGTGTCGAACCCTAATGCATGACAAAAGGTAAGTAAACGTCGTATTTACATATCTGCCACCATGCAGGAGAATCCGTATAGGTGTTCGAGTGTTCGAACCCTAATGCATGACAAATGGTAAGTAAACACCGTATTTACATATCTGCCACCTTGCAGAAGAATCCGTATAGGTGTTTGAGTGTTCGAACCCTATTATACGAGAAATGGTAAGTGAACACCGTATTTACA
>CM069912.1:65309223-65363972 GCA_036172215.1 Camellia granthamiana
GAAACCCTACCCCAACATAGGGGTGTATTGGCTCCCCTTTACATGCTATGTGCTTTTCGAGTGTATCTGTACAGGGAATGCGCATAATCAGTTTGCAAGTTTTGGTATCCGGCCTGAGGGCACCAGTCACAGTATTTTGGGGAATCAATTATCTGTGGGTACCAGATTCAGACTTGGGGGCAATGATTCAGAAACAGTGATCAAGTATTTGAGGAACAGTGTATCCAGTTCACTAACAGTGTGTTATGACATCCAACCGTGTGTTGTATATTATTTTATACTGTTATGCAGTCCGATTGTCTGTTTATTTATACGCTTTATTTATCTTTTTACTAGGTAGTTGAGCACGATTGCTTCTGACCCAGTAGATATTCCCCAAGCACTCTGGACTAGAGGTCGCCGACTCCATCGATCTGAGGATCTGATAGACGGACAACCAGTGTACTACTCACTACCCCCGGTTACTAAACGGAGGTCAGTCCGGCAGAGGACAGTACAGCAGTCAGTTCAGAGGGCCTTATCTACCCCACCTGTGTTCAGTAGGGATCAGGATTCCGTGTCACCAACAGAGGGAGAATATATACCGGCAACTCAACCAGAGCAGGATAGTATGGCTAGTTTAGAAGAGATGGTGCGCCACCTCCAAGAGAGTATGAAAACAATGCAGCAGGATGCCGTTCGTCAGGCAGAATTCTCCAGGCAACAAGCTACAGTTGTGAGGGAACAGGCAGAGACAATTGCCAGGTTAGAGCAGCAAACTGGAGTATCTACTTCACATCAAGCTCCTCCCCCGCCAGGAGTTCCAAACCTTGGGGAGACAGCCAATGTTCAGAATGATACAGAACTTCCCACAGGACCACCCCCACCTCCAATCCTACCTCAGATCCAACCTCAGCTATCAAAAACACCCACCAACCTGCCGGACTCTCCCTTTGAGTTCGAGACCGATCCCACCGCACTGAAGTTAAGCAAGCTTGAAAAGCTGTTCAAGAGATCTCAGGGAGTCAAGACTATCCCCGACATTGAAGATGGATATACCGACGCAGCTGTGACGCTGCCCGACAGATTCAAAATGCCTCATATCGATCGGTTTGATGGGTCCGGGGACCCCATGGTGCACTTGAGACTATTTTCGGATATCCTAAGGCCGATGGGCCTCAGTAGGCTTCAAAAGTTATCTTTATTCGGCCGAACTATGTCAGGTGTGGTGGCCATATGGTATGCCAAGTTGGAAGATGACGTTAAGAGGAATTGGGACGAAATGGCTGAGGCCTTCATCGCGCAATACTCGTACAATACACAGATTGAGATTACGACTCGTGATCTCGAGACAACTAGGCAAGAGCCTAAGGAGAGTTTTTCAGAATTTGTAACCAGATGGAGGGCCAAGGCTTCGATGATGACTTTGAGGCCTACAGACAAAGACCAAATTCGGATGATTGTGCGCAATCTCCAACAGAAGTTGATGCAAAAGATGATAGTACTCCCCTTTCCTACTTTTTCTGACCTACATGAAATGGGGGTGCAGATTGAGGATGCCTTGAAGCAAGGCTTGATCGATAACGACCGAGAGCAACCTCGACGAACTTTCAATCGTGGTAGCAATGCAGGCCCGAGTGGCGTTACGACTGCAAGAGCTCAGGAAGTGAGCATGGTCACCGCCAACCCCCCTCCAAGAAATACAGCAGCTTCACCATTCTCCGGTGCATCCGGAAGCAACCCGCAAACAACCAAATACCCACCCAGAAACACCAGAACCTTCGCCCCACTTTATATGCCCCTATCCAAAGCTCTGGGGGTTTTGATCAAAAAAGGGCATCTGAAGCCCCTGGAGCCGCGGCCCCTACCAGAAAAACTCCCTCCTACCCATAACCCAGCCAAGTATTGTGCATTTCATCAACAGCACGACCATGATACCGACCTGTGTTTCCGGTTACGTCATGAGATTCAAGATCTCATCGATAACGGGGTGATTCTACCTCCGGAGAAACCCAACGTTACTACAAACCCTCTCCCCGCACATAACCAAGCTCCACCGTCCAAAAGACTCAATTTTATCCATACTGGGGCCGTGTCCTACGACCCTAGTATTTATATCACACCTACCCACCTGCCTAAACCAGAGGTGTTCCTCCCTGATTGCACCGACCTGTGCATGATAGACATCTCCAAAAGCCAGCCCAAGTCAGTAGTGGTGACCATTGAGAATGGGAGAGAGGAGATCCCAAAGGAAAAATGGGTTGTTGAGCCAGAGTCTGCGGAATCTGGGGGTCGTACTAAAAAAGCATATAGTCCGTGTGACTATATTTCGTCAATGGGCCAAGATGGGCCCGGAGTGGAATTGCCGACAGAGGCAGAGTTATGTGTGATTCAAGGAGAGAGTCTGGGACTGGGAACAGATGGTGTAACAGCTATGGGGGAGGACCTTGCCGATCTCCAGTTTTACAGTGACCAAGACCCAGTGGATGCGGCAGTCGCATGGTTCGATTATGAGGATTTAGTAGAAGTTACCGGGTGGTTGGACGATCAACCCGATGTGATAGGAGAATTTCAGTCAGAACAGGGCCCAGCAGGGGCGAGAATATCAGTAACGGCCGGGAGGGTCGAAGAGCAGAGTACATCGTCGGAGAGCGCCGGTGTCAAGAATTTCGCTCGAGACTGGAGAATTTTGAGTACAGGGATTCTTGAACAGTCAGTCATGTCAGAACAAGTAAGTTTTGAAGATTCCGAGAGAATCAGGAAGGCAAAGGCCCATGTGGGAGTTGAAACTGCTGTGTGCACAGGGACCGAGAATACTGCAGGTATGTGGACGGAAGGTGCTGCGAGCACAAGAATAGTCATACCAGAGCTGGACAGGTGTCTGTCGGCTGCTGATGGAATGTGGTGGGAGGATGAAGATTTATGCCTTGCCCATACAGACGAGGATTGGGGTAACAACCAACCCGATGACACTTGGTACCTTGGAGAGGTAGATCACATGACACGGAGTGGGCGGTATTTCAAACCTCCACACTTAGATCAGCCAGAGGCTTCTGGGAAGGATAGAGAGGCTGAAAAGCAAAAAGAAAAGCAACTTGAAGAGGAGGCTGTGCTCAAACAGCTTAAAAAGATACAAGCAGACATCTCTATATGGGGACTGCTCATGGCATCACGGGTGCATAGAGAGGCTGTCTTATCAGCCATGGACAAAGCAAAGCTTTCAATAGAAACCACGCCAGAGCAGCTGGTGGGATTGGTCTTTCCGGGGGGAGCCACCCCGATGCTGACCTTTTCCGACAAGGAATTGCCACCCGAGGGGGCAGACCATAACAAGCCCCTCTGCATCTCTGTGGAGTGTAGGGATAAATGGATACCGGTGGTACTTGTTGATACCGGGTCCGCCATCAACGTCTGCTCGGCAAGAACGGCATACGCAATTGGTTTGAAAACCGCAGATTTTGTACCAACAGCCCAGGTTATCCGGGCATACGACAACACAAGTAGAGAAGTGATGGGAACCGTAAAAGTTCGAACAAAGGTCGGGCCAGGGCAGCATGAGATAGATTTCCATGTCTTAGAAGTGCCTGCGACTTTCAACTTGCTTTTGGGGCGGCCGTGGCTGCATCAGGCGAAGGCGGTATCATCTACTTTGCATCAAATGGTGAAATACCCCTATGGAAAGGGAGTAGCCATTGTCTTTGGAAACTCATCAATCCACCCACCACCGAAGGTATCCACGCCTGTTCTAGAAATCGAGCATGGCATGGAAGATGTGTTCATATCAGGGTTTAGCCTAGCTGAGGCTCAGGTTGTACAAAACATCATGGCTGCTAACGAAGGGATCTATGTTAGTGCCCAGGCAGTGTATCTCATGAACAAGCTCCAACATATCCCCGGGATGGGATTAGGAAAGAGCGGCCGCAAAGGCGTTGCAGCATTGGCCAGAGTGCCACACAATCCCCACACCTTCGGCTTGGGTTATCTGCCCACTAAGGAAGATTGGGTGAGAAGAGGAAAAGAAATGGCTGGGAGAGCCAAAGCAAAACAAATGGGAAGACCTTTTGAGTTGATGCATCGGCCCATCCGGGGTACCCTAAACGGACGCTTCGTCCGGGAGGGGGAAGACTTTCCGTTCTGTGGTTTTCCGGAGCCGTGGTTGAACGCAGAGAAGAAGCGCGTGCCGGGTTTCGAAATCTTCTTTGACTTACAAATATCTGGGGATGATGTTGCTGAAGAGCAGACAGACCCAGCGGTTGAGGCTGAGCATAGCAAAGAAGCGAAGTCTGTGGATACGGAATTTGAAATGGGAGTAGCACTGGCATGTCTACTTTCAGATCCTTCGATCGACCAGTTGTGCTTGGGGGATAACTCCTCGGTGTCCATGATCGGAGATGAAATGGTTGCGGGCCTACAATCAGCTATTTTGGATGCATCCATCGCACCCTCCCTCACCTGGCAGTACGAGGAGGGATTCTTATCTAGCAGCACCGGGTCAGGTAGTGAGCCGGAATCTGATTCCACCGAGTCTTGTGAGTTGGAATCAGGTTTCAGCTCGTCCGAGTCTGAGTCTGGTATTCCTGGGAGTGATAACCCGGATGCCACAGTCCTGTCTAGGTCATCTTTTTCTTTCTCTTTCGAGTCTGTTGTAACAGAAGAACTGGACGGTTTGGAAGTACTTAATGAGAATGAGGTGACCGTGGTTTCCGAGTACTTTTCCGTGCCTTTGGTTTATTGCTTAAATCAGGACTTTCAAAATTTTGATGAAAACGACGAGGACGAAATTCCTCCGGTTTTGCAACGACTAATTGAACAAGAACAAGAGAGGTTTGTTAAACCCTTAATGGATGAAATCACTACCGTGAACATTGGTACTGAGAAGGACCCGCGGCTGGTCCAGATCGGGTCCACGTTGTCTTCGGAGGAACGCGAGCGCTTAGTCGCTTTACTAAAAGATTTCAAAGATGTTTTCGCGTGGTCCTACGAAGACATGCCTGGGATCGATCCTGAGATTGTACAGCACCGGATCCCTCTTGACCCCGAGGCCCGACCCATCAAACAGAAACTCAGAAGGATCCGCCCTGATTGGGCCATTAAGATCAAGGAAGAGGTCACCAAGCAGATTGACGCAGGCTTCCTGCTGGTATCCGAATACCCGACTTGGTTGGCCAACATTGTTCCAGTGCCGAAGAAGGATGGCAGAATCCGGGTATGTGTGGACTTCAGGGATTTGAACAGAGCTAGTCCGAAGGATGACTTTCCCTTACCACACATCGATGAGCTGGTAGATTTCACAGCGGGGCATGCGTTGCTTTCATTTATGGATGGTTTCTCAGGATATAATCAGATAGTGATGGCACCCGAAGACCGGGAGAAGACTGCTTTTACCACCCCGTGGGGGACATATTGCTACAGAGTAATACCGTTTGGGTTGAAGAACGCTGGGGCGACATATCAACGGGCTGCAACAACAATATTACATGACATGATCTATAAAGAGGTCGAGGTGTACGTGGACGACATGATTGTCAAGTCCAAAGAAAGAGAGGGCCACTACACCGCCTTGCAAAAGTTTTTTCAAAGGATCAGAGAATTTCGGCTGCAGTTGAATCCTCAGAAGTGTACGTTTGGTGTTACAGCGGGAAAAATGCTGGGATTTCTGATTACACAAAGGGGCATCGAAGTCGACCCTTCCAAAATCAAGGCCATCTTAGAAATGCCACCACCAATGACTGAAAAGGAGGTGCGAGGCTTTCTGGGTAAAGTGCAATTCATAAGGCGGTTTATCTCAAAACTAACCTTAACTTGTGAGCCACTTTTTGGTCTTCTGAAGAAAGGAAAGAAGTTCCAATGGGATGGCCGATGCCAGGCAGCTTTTGAACAGATTAAAGAATATCTACAGAATTCGCCCGTGTTGTCACCACCAAAGCCGGGAAAACCGTTGATACTGTACCTGTCAGTAACTGAAACTACAATGGGCTGCATGCTCGCACAAGAGTCTGAAGATAAAGTGGAAAGGGCCATCTACTATCTGAGCAAGAAGATGCTGGATTACGAGACCCGCTACACTCCACTGGAAAAGGCTTGTTTGGCCTTGGTATGGGCTACCAGGAAGCTGCGGCACTACCTGTTAGCTCACTCTGTAATGCTGGTTTCACGACTTGATCCCATCAAATATCTTTTCGAGAAACCAGCACTTACGGGTAGGCTAGCTCGCTGGCTGCTGTTGCTCTCCGAATTTGATCTCAAGTATGTGACACGCAAGTCTGTAAAAGGGAGAGCGGTAGCAGAGTTCCTTGCCGACCACCCGGTTGAAAGGGATGAAGCGGTTGAGTACCTGTTCCCAGATGAAGCCATTTTGCACATCGAAGACGAAACTTGGACGATGTACTTTGACGGAGCGTCAAATCAGTATGGGTATGGGATAGGGGTGTTGCTGATAGCGCCCGACGATTCCCGTATTCCTTTAGCATTCAAGCTCCGGTTCAAAGTCTCGAATAATGAGGCAGAATATGAGGCATGTATCGCCAGTTTAGAAGCTGCCCTAGAACTAGGGGCAAGGCGATTGGACGTCATTGGGGATTCAAACCTTGTTGTGTCTCAAGCAAAAGGAGATTGGAAAGTTAAGGAGGAAAAGATGATAATTTACCACCAGACCTTGGATTTGTTAATTCCTCGGTTTGAAAAGCTAAATTTCACTCACCTAGTAAGAGAGAACAACAGGTTTGCAGATTCGCTAGCAACTCTATCTTCCATGATAGACATCCCATCTGGGGTCCGGATGCGTCCAGTCATTATTGACCAGAAATTTACACTTGCCTACGAGTCAATCTCTGCCATAGATGAAGTGCAGGATAACAACCCTTGGTATCACGATATATGGAACTTCTTGGAAAAGGAGGCATATCCACCAGGGGCAAATGCCAAGGACAAGAGGGCAATCAGAAGAATGGCTATTCAGTTTATCATCTGCGGGGGTAAGTTGTACAAAAGAGGTCATCTGGGAATGCACAAGCTGTGTGTGGAAGCCGAAGAGTCGAAGCGCCTGATGGAGGCCATCCATAGAGGAGAATGTGGGGCACATATGAATGGGGTAATGCTGGCACGGAAGATCCTCAGACAAGGCTACTACTGGTCTACCATGGAGGAAGATTGTATTGGTTTTGTTCGGCGATGCCACAAATGCCAGATCCATGCGAACCGTGTGAACATCCCGCCGTCGAAGCTGTACAACATGACGTCGCCATGGCCATTTTCAGTTTGGGGGATCGATGTGATTGGAGCTGTTACTCCGAAGGGTTCGAATGGGCATGAGTTTATCTTGGTAGCAATAGATTACTTTACGAAGTGGGTCGAGGCCCAATCTTATGCCGTGCTGAAGGCTTCGCATGTCGCAAAGTTTATCAGAAACAACATTATCTGCCGTTATGGAGTCCCGAATGAGATCATTTCGGACAATGGTTCTCACTTCAAGAAGGAGGTGATTGATTTGTTGGAGAAGTATAATGTAGCTTTTCATAAGTCATCCACGTATCAGCCGCAGACCAACGGGGCAGTTGAGGCCGCCAACAAAAACGTCAAACACATACTGCGGAAGATGGTGGAAACCTATCGGGACTGGCCAGATAAGTTGCCGTTTGCTCTGTGGGGCTACCGAACGTCAATTAGAAATTCTACTGGAGCAACTCCGTATTCCTTGGTATATGGGATGGAGGCCGTTCTACCTATAGAGATTGAGGTTCCGTCTTTACGAGTACTGGCTGAGTGTCAGATAGCTGAGGCAGATTGGCAGCAGAGCAGATTCGAGGAACTCATGCTCTTCGATGAAAGGAGATTAAAAGCACTGTACCATGTCCAAGGATATCAACGTAGAATCGCCCGGGCTTTTAACAAGAAAGTTAAGTCCAGGAATTTGAAGGAAGGAGATTTGGTGCTCAAGGACAACCGAGCTCCCATCCATGACCCAAGGGGCAAGTTCAGACCCAATTGGACTGGTCCCTATATCATCAAGTCTATCTGGTCAGGTGGAGCTGTGGTTCTGATGGACCTAGATGGCCTAGAGTTCTCCCAACCGATCAATATGGACAAGTTGAAGAAATATTACCCCTGAGAGGCTCGCTAGGCCGAAAACCCGAAAGGGCGACCTAGGCAAAATTCAGAGCACAAAAAAATTAGAAAGTATAAAAACTGAGCTCGCAAGGTTGAAAACCCGCAAAGGGCGGCCTTGGCAAAAGTTAGAGCGCAAAAGGAGAGTGAAAATACTCGAGTGAACCCAAGCCTGAACTACGTAAGGCTTGATTCCCATCTTTGGGATACGTAGGCAGCTTCATCCTGAAGTTCAGCCATAAATTCTTCCCCGATCAACTTTGTCCATTTGATCATCTTGGTCATCTTTGTCCATTAGCATTTGCCGCAATCTCCGGTACATTGTTTTTCAGACTAGGGGCAACTTTCTGTTGCCGTACAAGTGCCGCGGTACCATTCAGACAAGGGGCAACTTTCCAGTTGCTAGGATCCGGGTTTGTACATCTCAGCGACAGATCTCAGGCGTGTCCAGTTCTGATCCATATCGAAAATAGTTTTGAAAAGTTTTAATGAAGATGACTTTGTTCAAATAAATCTTTTTACAACTAAGACCATTTTTGGACCAAAACGGAAAATTTTCAGTACCACAACGTTCAATTTCATTGATTTCAAACAGAATTCTCTTGGTCTTACATACAATTGAAGTTGCTTTTTTATTACATTCATAAAGAAAACTTGAAAGTACTAATAAAGCAATAAATCCGGGGCATGGTCAAGTCAAATGTCCCTGCGCCCCCTCCCAGAGCTGGTCGAAGCCTCTGATGCCAAAGTAGGCCCCTCCTGTGCCTCTTCGTTAAGCCAATCTAAGCACTCATCAGACAAAGTGCAGCTGAAAGTGGGAGCGGGGGCCAGGAGTTCTCTCGTCCTCCATGCTGTGGCATATCGAGCCAGCTGTGCGCCTCGAATTGGGAATGTAGCCGGATACTCTATCCCTTCCGGCGGGCAAGTCTGATTATGACCAAACTGGCGCAGAATACGGAATGGAAATATGAAGACGCAGTGAGTCAAGCCAATCAATTGAATCCCGGGTTGACGGGTCATGCTGTAACTCATTACCGAGAGATTGAGCCTAGGGCACCGCCAGGCAATGCGGTCTGCGGACAAACTGCACATCCATTCAAACCACCAACCCTCATCAAGGGCGTCAACTAGGCTTTGCCTGAAGAAGTAGCCACGAGCTGAATATGCTAGGCAAGAGTCCACAACCTTCAGTTTATCCATTAACCACACCTGGGGAGGGATAAAAAAATGAGAGAATAAAGAATAGAGAGAAGTACGATGAGAGGAAAAGTGAGAAAAGGGCTTTGGTGAGAAAAACCGAGCCTGAGGGCCGAGTGATGTGAGCAAACATAAAATGTGAGATGGGGTGGGAAACATTACCTGCAGTAATAGTGGACTCCCTGCTAATCTGATCGTCTCTCGACGATAAAAGGCGTCTAAGCCCAGCAGTGTCTCAACCAGGACCATGGCAATGCAACTCTTGCCCTCCTTCAAGCCTTGGGCAACTTCAATCAACCGGACACTGGGCCCTCCGGAACCAGAGACGAACAGAAAATGAGAAAGCAGGCATAGACAGAGGGCGTGTCGCCCAAAGCCTTGCCAGTGATGGTCGCCGCGATCACCAGTCTCGGAAAAAATGACAAACCAAGCTCGGAACATCTAATGTCCCGTCACAAATTAGAGAACAAGCATCGGGCATTGAGAGCCCACACATTTGTCCTAAGGCTTGGGCATGGCCAAAACGAAGTTGGGGCAGGATCTCCTCATTACGCCCAGATTCCATTAGAGCTTGGAAATCTTCAAAAGTGGGACACACCTCTTGCCCGCTAAAGCTAAAGACATGTGTTACCGGGTTCCAGAACCTTGCCGCGGCATGGAGGAATGGAAAATGCAGCGGGGTACGGCGCAAAGTGAATAGTGCGTTTATGCCGAAAGCCCGGAAATTCAGCTTTTTCGAGCCATCCAAGTTGTTAATCCAAGTTGCGAGATTTTGGGCAAGAAATTCTTCCATTTGGAGTAAATCAGTGTGGAAATGAAGGAAACCACGAAGTTGAGACCCTTTTGAAGAAGATAAGGTTGAGTGAAGGACAGATGTCAACATTCTGCTGGTGCTGACATTTTAAGTGCCGACCGGCCAACTATAGTGCCGACCGGCCATCTGTTTTGGCCGGTGGATCATCTTTTCGGCCGATGGTCATTCCTCAAGGCCGGTAGCCTTTCTGCTCGGCCGGTGGTCCTCTTCCTTGCCCTCTGAGCTGTTTATGCTAGGAATTTGGAAAATCCCACCACTTCCAATACCCTCCGGAGATCAATTCTTACGAGGGCGCGCCCATTTGCTTATCGAGTTGTGGCATATTTGCTTATCGAGTTGTATTTCACTCTCTTTGAGTCTTTGTAATGTTTATCAAGGTGTACTCGCATTTGGCTAGTTTGCTGAGTCCCCCTGTTTTGCTTATCGAGTTGTAATTGGTTTACTACCATATTATTACGATGCGATGCTTTGTTTTCAAAACACAGTTTCAATTTCAGTCACATTGTTATGTGATGCCTTGCGATGCGATGCATAGAACGCGCAAATGTAACACCTTTTGAACAAATAGCTGTTCCATCTCCATCATATGTTTTGCAAAAAACACACGCTTTTGAGAAATAAAACCTGCCCGAGGCAGTGCAATGTGCTTAAACTCCTAGTAAAAAGGAAAGTAAAGCAGAAGGATAGCAGGGTAGCAGAGTGCTGGGTTTGACACCGGTAACCTCCCCCTTTCGATCATCGTACCTTTTGCGCCCTTGTTCGGGTCAATCGTATGATTTGGCACCCTTATCACTCAAGGCAGTCCAAGAAATCGGGCATTCAGAACATAAATGGAGCTTCGAGTTGACCTCGTACCACAACTTTCGTGAGCAATGCTCGGGACATGCGAAGGATGTCCCTTCCCGTATCCTTTCATATCTTGTCAATTCTTTAAATCATTTCAATTATACTGTGTTGCAATACGTTGCATCTCAACATCATGTTTTACCATGTTCAATTTCAAGTTTCTCTATATACACATTGCATTGTATGCGTGCTTTGCTTTACTGATATGTGTTCAAGTTTCTCTATATACACATTGCATTGTATGCGTGCTTTGCTTTACTGATATGTGTTCAAGTTTCTCTATATACACATTGCATTGTATGCGTGCTTTGCTTTACTGATATGTGTTCAAGTTTCTCTATATACACATTGCATTGTATGTGCGCTTTGCTTTACTGATATGTGTTCAAGTTTCTCTATATACACATTGCATTGTATGCGCGCTTTGCTTTACTGATATGTGTTCAAGTTTCTCTATATACACATTGCATTGTATGCGTGCTTTGCTTTACTGATATGTGTTCAAGTTTCTCTATACACACATTGCATTGTATGCGTGCTTTGCTTTACTGATATGTGTTCAAGTTTCTCTATACACACATTGCATTGTATGCGTGCTTTGCTTTACTGATATGTGTTCAAGTTTCTCTATATACACATTGCATTGTATGCGTGCTTTGCTTTACTGATATGTGTTCAAGTTTCTCTATATACACATTGCATTGTATGCGTGCTTTGCTTTACTAATATGTGTTCAAGTTTCTCTATATACACATTGCATTGTATGCGTGCTTTGCTTTACTGATATGTGTTCAAGTTCTTTTCTATATACACATTGCATTGTATGCGTGCATTGCTTTACTGATATGTATTCAAGTTTCTCTATATACACATTGCATTGTATGCGTGCTTTGCTTTACTGATATGTGTTCAAGTTCCTTTCTATATACATTGCGTGCATGTGTGCATTGCTTTACTCACATATGTTCAATCCTACTATCTTGCTGCACACATTGCATGCATTGTCACACACTTTCGACTGCCTTGTCATGCATATTGCTAACAAAATATTGTACCTGTTAAGCTTGCTTTCTTTGCAGGCACGATATTGTATGTACGGCTCATTTGAGGCCGGCGCAACCGGACGAGCCGCACAGGTATTGTATCCTCCGAGTGAGACGTACTGAGAATTGCATAATTCTCTTACATCCTTTCTGCATTGTAGTGTAGATCGGCGTATGCCAGCTTATAACTGTCGCATGTGTGCTTCATTACAGCTTTCTTTGCATGATCATAAGTTATGCTCGGCTTCTTGCATCGTCTTGCATTTTGCCCCTGCCTTCGGGCGCATACCTTGTTTGTCTTGCATGTTTGTCCAAGTCTTCGGCCTTGTCAAAAATGGGTCGTCTCTGGGCTTTGACATTCAGTCCCGTCATCGTTATGACTTTCGAGTTCTGTCAAAGAGGGGCAACTGTAGACACCCCATTTTTGACCGCCCTCAAGACTTGGACGTCACCGCTTGAACATTCGGTGATTATCTATGTTGGTGCTTGTTTTGAGTTCCCGGAGGTCCCGGCTACGCGCCGTGCCTCAGGACCTCTCAACCGGTTTGTTCTGTGCTTGGTTTTGTACCAAGGCTTGTGTGTTTTTGCATCTGAGGGTAGGGGGAGGCTTGTTAGCCATCCCTGGAGCCTACCGGCTGCCCCATACCTCCACCGGCACCCCCTAGCGGCCACCGGCACTTATTTCTCAAAACCTTTGGCCGGTCGGCACTGTATTATGCCGACCGGCACTATTTTGTGCCGATGACTGTTTTGGCTGGTCGGTGTGACCCCTTTGCACCCCCAGGGATGGTGCGTGCCAGCTGTGACAGCTGGGGTGCACCATCACCACTCCCTATGCCCGGGTTTGCACCCTTTGCACCCTTGAACCCCATAAACCTTCTAGAAGGTTGAACCCTTGGCCAAGCTTCTTGGAGAAGCTTGGCCAGCTGTCTTAGCTTCCCTTGGAAGCCAAGACCCTCTTGCACCTCTTGAACCCCCCTCTCTTTGCTTAGCCACTAAGTTAAGAGCCTTTTTTTACCTATATAAGCTCATCTCTTCCCCTTGAGTTAGGGGTTAGCCATTTTAGGTCAAAAACCAGAGCTTATATCTATATATCTGTGTGATACACACACTCTCTCTATATTTTTCCCTCTCACTCCTCTTGTGTGTGTGTTTTTGGGCCTAAAAGTGTAGTTCTACCTCATTTTTGCACCATTACACACACTATTACACCTTAGCTCGCGATTGAGGGACTTGGGAGGTTGATTGTTGTGATTTTGGACTGACTTTGATCACTAGAGAGTGGCTGCTCCACCTTTTCTTCAAAGGATCTTCAAGGGTGAGCTTGTTACTTTAGTTTCCCCATTCTTGCACTAGCTTTCTACCCCTCTTGCTTTGTGTTTTTGGATTTGTGTTTAACATAAAAAAGACTTGTTTTTCCTTGCTTAAGAACATTCATCAAGGTTGTTTTGTGGTTTGGGTAGAGCCTCACCCTCTTAGGCCTTGTTTTGGCCATTTTGGAGCCTTTTCTTGAGGGCTTGTTTACTTGGTGTTTTTGATCTTCTCACCACTGAAAACTAGTGCGTTTTCAGTGGTGAGGAAGGTATTTTTAAGTCTTAGATAGGGGAGGGACACCCCTCTCCCCTTGCCCCCTTGCTTGCCTTTGTTTTGGGCTCAAATAATAGCATGTATGCATGGTTGGTTTTGGCTGCATTTCAGAGCATATTTGTGGTTCATATGACATGTTATGCCTCTGTTTTAGGTTGGTTTTATGGTCCTTAACATGCCTCTTATGTTTGCTTTGAAATGCTCTCTTATGCCTAGAAATATGCCATGCTTTGAGGCCATGTTTCCTTGCATGTTTTAGCTTAGTTTCATGGAGATACTAACATCATTTTGCCATGTATAAGGGTTGTGGGCCACTGTTTTCGTCATATTTAACATGCTTGACATGGTTGTTTTGCATGATGGCTTGTAAGCCTTAGGTAGGTGATCCATGTACATGCATTAGATAGTCTATTTGGATGATTTGGGATCATTTGACATGCTATTTCAGACCCTAATCCATGCTCATATGTTTGTACTTGTCATCTCTTTCATGCTTTAAAGGTGTGTCCTTTTACGCCTAAGAATAGGCCTTGTGTATGCTCCCATGATCAATGCATTCTGGGGGTGCCATGTGAGGGGATTTGGGTGTCATTTTGCATACTAAAAATCTGTTTTTGGTTGTTAGATTCATGTCATGAGTGGTTGTGTAAGTGGTAGTAAAATGCCCTTTTGGTGCCTTAGGTTTAGGCCCACGAACTTGCATGTTTGGGTAGTTTTTTGGTCATCATTTAGGGCTTGTTTTGCCACTATTTTGGAGTGGTTTGAGGGCTGCCCCATTGAAGTTAAGGCCACCATTTTATGTTCATTACATGCTTGATGCATGTTTGGTTCATCGAGTGTTGTAGTAGGTTGGTCCCATTGCTTGATTGGCCCATGTTTGCATGCCACTTATACCTTGCATGCTCTAGCATTTTGCATGCCTATTGTGATAGTTGCATGACACTTGGTATGCCTTGCATCTTAGTCCCATTGTTGCATAATTTGAGCTATGTTGCATACATGCATTCCATGGCTTGGCTTGGGGATTGTCAAGCCAAGCATAGGATTGAGGAGAGTTCACACTTCAAGTGGTGCAACTCGTCTCAATTCTTGGTCACCAAGACCTTTGACTAACACATGATAAGGCCTTGGGTTTCATTTGTTTGTTTGCATGCATTACCATTAAAATGCAACATTGGTTCCTTAGGCCATCATGCATCAAGATGCATAATTGATGGCCCAAGAGCCAAGAGTCATGCCTCCTTTAGTCCCCAAGCATGATAGGAGGCATTGGCCATGCTTACATATGCTCAAAATCCATGCCATGCACTGCTGGTCTGCTGCTGCTGTCAAACTGTCCCCTGCAGGAACTTTCTGCCGACCGGCAGTATAATGTGCCGACCGGCACTATATTTTCAGCCGATAGCCTCCAGAGCAGCCGGTGGTCAATTTAAGCGGCCGGTGACCATCTCCTCTAGCCGGTGGTGTACTGCAGTGCATTTGGAAGATGTTCTGGGACTTTGGCAGTGTTTCAGAAAGGCAGGACAGTGGAAACAGAGGCAGCAGTGGTGCGGTGTGGGCTTCCTGGGCAAGTTGGATCGAACATGCATCATTCACGCATCCCGAGGCAGGGCTGAGGCCCCTTTCTCTTATGTTAACATTTAAGTTGATAATTAGAAATTTCTGTAATAATTAATTTATTCTGTATTTGGACTGTATTATTTTTGGACTGTATATTCTTTTGGTCCCTCCGTGTGAAGACATAATTGTAATAAGTGTGTGTGGGTGTGTGCATGTCTTCCAACCTCCATTTCTTTCTTCCCTTTTATTTACTTGCTTTGATGGTTAGTATTAGGGCACGTTTATTTTAGCATACCTTATGCAATGCATGCGTGCATCCATGCATTTGTTGACATACATCAGGCTTGGCACATCATACAAACTGCATCGTACTTTCAATTCCAAATTGAATGCGTGGTAGTTGTAGCATTTCACATGCCATGTCTAGGATAGCCGAGCCTGCCTAGATTACATCTTTGCATGTGTTGCATTAGACATTTCAATATGCTTAGGTCCATGCATGGATTTCTAACGAGCTTCTGTTTTGGCTTGGAGTACTAGGTGAGCTTTTATGCTTTAGCATATCGCATGAGTGTGAATGTTGCCATAATAGCATGATTACCATGAGGCTAGCTGCTTATGTGATATAACTGCTTGAATGCCTGTGGATGGAGGTCAGATTACCTAAATTGGGACAATGCATTAAAAACTGTGAGTTTTAAGCCCACTAGTTAGTGGCAAAACCATCTTTTCTAAAGCCCACTTGAGGGTGGCAAAACCTGCATTTTAGCCTACTTGCGAATAGCAAACTATTTTCAAAACAAACATGTAGTGTTTTGTTCCAACTTAGGCGATTTGGTCTATACTTGTTTGTTGTGCGCATAACATAGTAATTCTAGGCTAATAATTGGAATAAGAGCATGTAATGTTTTCAAAATCGGATATCACGGTTAGTAGAGGCCGGTCTTCGGACCGGGCGAAAGGGGGTGCTCATAGCTGACCTTCCCCGATCGTACCCAAGCTCCCGAGCCAAGACCACTTTGGTGATGACGGACATGTGGCCTTCGGCACCGAGTCAGGGTTTCCTAAATTTCCCATTTTAAAATATCTAGGTGGCGACTCTGTAATCTGGCAAAGCAGTCCATGTTTGGCACTACTTTTCAAAAATCTGTTTTCTCAAACGATTTGCCGGATTTGGACTCTTTGGTTCAGATTTAGAACCGTGACAACAAAAAGGGAGTCCGAACTGTAGCATAGAGGCCCACGCTGGCGCGTCTACACCAACATGCAACAACATGTGAAGGGGACTTAGCATAGGAAGATGTAAAGCAACTTAACACAAGATGCATGCCAAATGCAACACCACTTGAACATGCAACAACATGCCAATAGACCAAGTATGCAACAACATGCAAGGCTAGCATGCAACAACACGCGAATGAGGGTCTTAGACTAGTTTGGGCAGCTCCCAAATAAGCCCAAAACAATGGCCGAATGCTAAGGAAATGAAGGCCAAAATACACACAAACATGCATGCATACATGGTTCAAAACTTAAGCATCAAAGAGCAACCTTTAAACACATTTAAAAGGGACAAACATGGACATATGGCATGCATACTAAGCTCTGAAAATCATGTTATAAAGGTGCCAAACCAAGTAAACAAGACAAGCCAAGCATGTAACAATGTCCAAGGCTCAAGTGGGGCTTAAACCAAAGCTATATGAAGCAAGCCCCAAAGGGCCATGAGGACCTAAAACAGGTCCAATGTAGGTCTAAACAGGACCAAAAACACACCTAGATGGCATCTAAATGGTCTAGACATGGAAGCGTACATAAAGGTCCAAACATGGAGCATAAGACACAAGCCTTTTAAAGCATTAAAGGGGCATCAAATGCAAGCATACAAGCATACCACAAGGACTGAAATGATTCTATAAGTGGTGCCAAACCAGTGAAACAAGCCAAGTAATGCATGCTCAACACTTACACACCCAAGGCTAACAAGCCAAAATGCAAGGTGGCTATACAAAGCATGTCATGGATGGCCAAAATAACCACAAACAGACCTTAGGCATATCAAAACATGCATAAAAGCTTCACAAAGCTAGGCCAAAACAAGTGAGCATGGTAGTCTAAATGCTAGGCACATGTTAAGGCAATTCATGGCATTACAAGACAAGTATGCAATGCAAAGCAAGCATGGTGTGTCTAAACCAATTAAAAATAGTGCTATATCATGACAAAATAAACACAAATACTAGCTAAGACATGGCCAACATGATCTCAACAATGGTGCTCACGCATGAGGCTAAAATGGCACATAGTGAAGGCAACAAGGAGAGGGGATGACCCTCTCCTTCTTAGGACCTTAAAGCACCATCCCCACCACTGAAATCCCTCTGGATTTCAGTGGTGAGGAGGCCAAGACAAGGTGGTCCTGGAGCTCACCAAAATAGCACAAAAATGGGGCCAAACAAGGCCTAAGAGGGGTCAAACAACCCCAAACACCAAAGCAACCTGAAACAACTATTTTAAGCACTTAAAATTAGAACTTTTATATGTTATAAGTTAAGCTTAAAATAGATGCAAGGATGGCTAAAAGCCCATGCAAAAATGGGGAATAAAGAGCAAGAACACTCACCCTTGTAGACCTCTTCAAAAAAAGAGTTCCAGCAGCCTTCCTTAGCTTGAATCCACTCAAGAACTTCAAGAACACCCCTTTGGCTCCTCAGCAACCAAGGTATAGTGTAATGGTAGGTGCCTTAGTGCAAAACTAAGAACAAACACACACAAGGCAAAAAAAGAGGGAGATATAGAGATAGATAGATACACTATGCAAACCCTAATCTCAGAGCTCTCTGGAACTTTTTTGTAACCCTAGATGAGGGAGTAGAAGGCCTCCCTTTATAGAGATTCACTCTTGCAAAGCTTACAAAACAAGCTAAGCAAGAGTGAAATCCCTCCATACACGTGTATGGAGGGGGTGCAAAGTGGGTGCCAGCTATTACAGCTAGCACAAAATATCTACCAAAAGCAGATACACAGTGGTTGGCCAGCCAAAGATGACAATTTGACCAAAACAATGGTCGGCCGGCCACAAATGGTGTCGGCCGGCCAAACATTTGGCCGATAGAAACAAAACAATGGCCGGTGGCCTTAAGCCATGGCCGGTGAGGTGTGGGGATGGCCAACAAGCCATTCCCTACCCCTCAAAAGCAAAACACAAGTGTTTGGTGCAAAACCAAACACAAAACAGTCGAGTCGAGAGGTCTCGAGGCAAGGCGCGTGGCCGAGACCTCCGAGAACTCAGGATGAACACGAACAAGGATGATCACCAAGTGTTCAAACGGTGACGTCCAAGCCTCAAGGATGGTCAAAAATGGGTTGTCTACATATATATACTTTTTGTGTAATAAAATCTGCCACATACCTATCTATAGATGAAGTATTAAAAAGGAGCAAGGAAATCCCTACCTTTTGAAGCAAAGAGAAGATAACCCAAAAATCACCAACGACGAAAGAACAATCTGCTCAAATTAAAAGAAAGCCCTCACCGAGCTCTACGTTTTGATGTAAGGAACTAGGGGTCAAAGATGTGAAAAAGTAGATGAAATCAAGAGATAAAGAGTTTGGAGGCTCAAAAAAGGAGAGAGAAGAGAGAAAGAGAAATGATCTAGATGTGACCAAAAGTGACTTTAAAGATGCTGAATTTGGACAGACCACTCGAGCAATGTGTAGACACCCCATTTTTGACCGCCCTTAAGACTTGGGCGCTACTGATTGTTTACTTAGTGATGCAGGCTATGCTATGCAAAGGGTCGATTTCTTTGGCGAGGAGAGAGTCAAATCCCAACTTCATACCCCTTTTGGACTAAAATGATCTTGATCAAAAGATTTTAGACCCTAAAATCCTCTCTTTCAAAATACTTTTGAAACAAAGTTCCTATGATGTTCCGAGGCTCGCATTTTGTTAAATGTTGCGCTTTTCGGTAAACCGAGCAAGGACAAAGTGGAAATGAATGAAAGAGAGATGAAATCTTTGAAAAATATTTCAAAACACCTTGTTTAGAGGTTTGGAGTTGAGGAAAAGAAGAGAAGAGAAGAGGGAAGAAACCTAGTTGGGGAAGGAGTTGGGCATGAACTGTTAAGAGAGAGCCGGGCAGCCCTCGGTAAATCAGGCCTATCCATTTGCACACTTGGATTTCAGCTATGAGGCCACCACCGTTGGAAAGAAGACTTCTGGGGCTTCATTTTTTACTCAAGAATCTCCTCAAGACGAGGCCAGATGAGGGAGATATTGTTGGTTGAAATTAGGTATCAATCCGGTTGGACCGAAACTGAGTAGTTTTCACTAAAAAAGGGATATCTCTTAGCACACTTCGAATTTTGATGCAAGGCTGCCACCATTGCAAAGCTTACTTCTAGGGATTCAATTTCCACCCAAGAATGACCTGAAAAGGCATCCAGATGAAGGATTTAGGCTTGCTTCAATTCGGGGACCAGGACTGATTTTTGCTGCAGACCACTAAGGGAGTGTGCCGATCACAAATGGAGCATGGCGACCATATGCCGACCAGAAATGATCCTTACAGACCAGAAAAAGTAGATGACTGACCAGTGGTGGTGGTCGATCGACCAAAAATTCCCAGAAAGCCCAGAATTCCCAGATATTTCCTCTTCAGCTGTTGTGCACTGCATCGGATATTTGCAATTAAGATATTTCTGACCCAAAGCTCTTGAATTGCTATATATGGAAGATATATCTCATATTTTGCAAGGTTGGAAAATTGTGGGAGTTTCTCACACCAAAAGTCCTCTCTCTAGAAATTTTAGAGCTAAAAAACTCTCTCTCTCTAGAATTCTCTCATTCTCCTCTTGTTTTAGGCTTATAAGTGAGAATTTCTTATACTTTTGCAAAGTGACCCTTGATCAAACTTAACTACCATTGGGCTGAGGTTCTTTGAGGATCATTTGGAGCTCCAAAAGGCTGATTTTGGCTCAGATTTTGGCTGTTTTTGCTGCTGTCCTTCAAGGTGCTTCAAGGGTAAGAACTTCCCCCTTTTAAGCTTGTTTTGCACACTTGCTTCACTATCCTTTTTCCATGTTTTGGACTATCTTGGGGATGGTTTTGAACTGTTAGAAACTCTATTTTTGAGGCATAAAAATGGTGGTTTAAGTGTTGTTTGGCTAGGGGGTGTTTCCTTCATTTTGCTCCTTGGCTTGTAAAGTCTTTTGAGATATCTTGCAAGCTTTCCCAAACAACCTCTTTTTGGCCTTTTAACAACTGCAATCCAGGGGATTTTTAGTAACAAAAAGCTTGTTTTAAGGTCCTAAATGGGAGGGGATAGCCTCCCCTCCTTGTCTCTCCATGCCATGCCTTGTTAGCACTATAAAGTAGCATCTTTTTGTGGCTTATGTTAGCTCTTTTCAAGCATGTTTTTGTGACTTTTAGGGCCTGATATAACTCTGTTTTGGGTTGGGTTGGTTTGGTTATATCTTGCATGTTCCTTGCACTTCTAGTGCAATTCCACTCACTAGTCTAACATGCTCTATGCTTTGGACCACTATTTTAGCATGTTTTTGGCTCCACTCCAACAAGCTTTTATTCATATTTTGGCATGCCTTAACTCTATTTTTGGTTGGTTTGTCCATTGATTTCTTGCTTCTTACACTTCTTGTGTAATCCTTGCAAACTAACCTTGTATGCTTAAGCTTTTAGCTCATCTTTCTAGCATGTGTATGCTTTACTCCAACACATTTTTGGCCATGTTTTAGCATGCTCTAGGTCTGATTTGAGTGGTTCTGGTCATGCATGCATTGCTTTGTATAGCCATAGTGCAATTTTGCTCACTAGCTTTGAGTTTCCAAGTCACTAGCATGCATTGCTTGGTCTATTTGCATGATTTAGTATCATTTGATATGTGATTTCAGTGCATGTAGTGTGGCCATACACTCACATGTGTCACTTTTTCAATGCTTTTGGAAGGTTGTGCTTTATGCCTTAAATATGAGCCAATATGTATGCCATCTTGCCTAAGCTTTTGGGCTGCCATTTCAGTGTGTTTTTGGTGTTATTTTTCCATGATACAACTCTGTTTTTGGTTGGTTAGAGCATCCCTCATTTGTTTCTTACACTTGTAGTGTAACCATGCTCATTGGCCTAGCCTACTTGATGTTTTGGCTTACCATGCTAGCTTGTTTTGGCTACACTCTGTGCATATTTTAGTCTTGACTTGACATGCTCTAGGACTGTTTTGGGTTGTCTTAGCCTTATGGTTCATGTATTGCATAGCTATAGTGCAAGTGCCTATGCTAGTTTCAAGCTTTGAGCCTCCTAGCATGCTTCATTTGTGACATGTGCATGATTTGGCATCATTTAACATGTTATTTCAGAGCATATAGCATTTCCATGTTCTCATTTCTTCCACTCTTTGAGTGCTTTTAAGGGTTATGCTTTTGTGCCTCGCTTATGGCCTAACTTGTATGCATGCATGCCTAGACTTTTGAGCTCTCATCCCAGCATGTTTTGGTCTTTGTTTTGACCTATTTGAGCTCTGTCTATGGTTGGTTCTATCATTTGTGCCATGTATTGCATGCCTCTTGTGTAGTCTCCTTTAATAGCCTTGTGCCTTAGGCTTTCTAGCATACTATGCTTGTGTTGTTTGGATGATTTGGTATTGTTTCACACATGATTTTAGAGCATATAGTGTTGTCACACTTCCATGTTTGTCACTTCTTGATCATGTTTGAGAGTTGTGCTCTTATGCTTAGTTGATGGGCCAATGCATGAGCATGCATTATCTTGCTTTTCATGCCATCATTTCGGAGTACTTTGGCCATTGTTTTGGCATGCACGAGGTTTGTTTAGGGTTGGTTTCATCCGTTGAGCATTGCATTACATAGCCCTTGTGTTGCATCCTTCACTAGCTTTTATGCTTAAGGACTCTAAACTTGACATGCTTATGTTATTTGCATGTTGTTTGATCATGTTGTATGTGTTGCATTGTGTTTGGATCGGGTATTGATCCAAACACGAGAAATGAGGGGCGTTTCATACTTGAAGTGATGAAACGCGCCTCATTTCTCGGTCGCCGACCCTCTTGATCGTGCATGATAGAGGATAAGACCCATATATGTTATTTGTGCATTCATTGAAATTGAATTGTGCAAACTTGGCTTCTCGGCCATCGTGCATTGCGATACTCGGTTGGTGGCTCGGGAGTCAAGAACCACACTCCATTGAGCTTGAAAAATGATAGGGAGGGTGGTTGTGCACACATACCTTGCAAATACACTGTTGTGCCCCTTTTTGTTCTTTGTTGCAGCAAATTGGAGCTTGACAGAATTTTCTAGTTGGCAGACTAGAAAAAGTAGCTAGCCGACCACTTTTTCTGGTCTGCAGCATGTTTAGGTGGTCTACAACACCATTTTCTAGTCAGCAACCCTCCTGGAGGTCTCTATATTGGAGTAGAAGCTATCTGGAGGTTTGTGCAGTGATCAAATGCAAACAGAGACAAGTCTGGGCATAGTAATGGATTTCCGAGCGAAGTTGAGCATACATGCATCCCTCGTCCCGAGGCCATTTCAGCACTTTTGTTAACTTAGAATAAGTTGTTATCTTAGTTGGCATTCGTCGGTTTTGTAATTAATTAGTTAATGCGTTTAATTAATTAATTCATTTTGTGCTTAGATTAGCGCTTTAATTAGCTTAGATTAGCTAATTGTTCAAATTCATTTGAGTTGTAATATTTAGTTAACTTGTTAGTTAATTAGTTTCGTTTTGTAATAATTAGTTTAATTAGCTTAGATTAGCTAGTTAGCTTATTATTTGGACCCTCCGTCGAGAGGGCAAATGTTGTAATAAGCGCGTGTATGTGTGATGCATGTCTTACAAGCCCCATTTCTTTCTCCCTTTTACTTATCAGCTTTTGATGGTTAGTTTTAGGGCATGTTTCAATTAGCATACTTATGCTTTCTATGCGTGCATCATTCATCTGTCTTGCATGCACTGGGCTCAACGCATCATTCAAACTGCATTGTATCTCAATACACTTTCTTGAATACGTGTTTCAAAGCATGTTATCAAATTGTCGCATTCATATGCCATTCTAGATAGCCGAGCCTATTTTAGTTACATTTTTGCATGTGTTGCATTAGGCATCTTCACATAGCTAGGATCATGCATTGATTTCTAACTAGTTTCCTGTTTTGGCTCAGAGTACACTGTGAGTGTTTACGCTTTAGCATCCTTGCATGTGTGTAAGTGACTACCATGATAGCATGCTTGCCATGAGGCTAACTGCTTATGTGTTTAACTGCATGAATGCCTGTGGGTGAAGGCTTTATTGTTTGAATTGGAACAATTAATTGAAATGTGAGTTTTAAGCCCACTTGAAGTGGCAAATCATCATGCTTTAAGCCCACTTGAGGATGGCAAATCCGCGACTTAGCCTACTTGCGAGTAGCAACTTCAGATCATTTTCGAAAACAAACATGAGATGTTTTGTTCCAAATCGAGTGATTTAGTCTATACTTGTGTGTTGTGCGCATAACATAGTAATGTTAGCTAATAAACTGGAATAAGAATGCATGTGTTTTCAAAAACAACATATCATGTTAGTAGAGGCTGATCCTTTGATCGGGCGACTGGGGGTGCTTATTTCAGGACCTTCCCCTCTCGTACCCAAGTTTCCGAGCCGAGGCAACTTTGGTAATGACGGACACGCGGCCTTAGGCACGAGTCAGGGTTTCCTAAATTTCCTAAAACAAAATATTTAGGTGGCGACTCTGAAATCTGGCAAAGCAGTCCATGTTTGGCGCTTTTTGATTAAAATCGATTTTCCAAAACGATTTGCCGGATTTGGACTATTTGGTGATTTATCAGTCTTACATTGCACTTTGTGAGGTTAGATTCAGAATCGTGACAGGAGTCCGAACTGTAGAAGCTAGAACCACAATTCGCGCCCTCGTGCGCAGAGCGAAGTTCGGGCGGTCTACACAATGAAACCTTCGCTCTAGTGAAGAATGCAAACTCCCAAAAGTTCAGACCATACAAGGCAGACCGCTCGAGCGACTGATCTTTCACTCGAGCGAACTTCAAAAATTCCCAGAATCACAGACCTACAAAAGTATTGGATAACTCATAAGATTGCTCGAGTGAACAACTTGTTGCTCGAGTGACGAAAAAGAAAAGTTTTAGATTGTTACAATCTTCCTATGTTAGGAAATTTCGTCCCCAAAAATAAAGATAAGGTTGAAACAAAAGGCAACTCAATCGCAATCGAAAGTACAGCCACCAACTCAAAGTTGGATCCATATGGGGATAAATTTTCGGATCCTAATTCAACATTTCGGGGCCCTGAAGACATACTTACAATGAAACTCAAGGAAGAGATTGCAGATGCCTCCTTGACCCACACGACTCATTGGGCCGATGAGACAAGAATAAAAAACAATAACCACATGTATACTAGAGGCACCGACCATGCGACAACCACCACAACATGCCCAAACACCCCTGAGTGCTCAGTACTAGAACACGGAAGGGAATTCCCCACAATAAAAGTCTCGATGAACTCTCATAGCAAAAGAAAACTCACAATAGAATAAGGTCAAAGACAACACCCCTATATACAAGCCTCAATAACACCAAAACGCTCCTCAAACCAAACACCCAACCCAAACTTAGCAATTCAAGCTAAGTCACTACACAACATCTATCATTCTAGGTAAAACAAGTGATAATAGAACTCTGTTAACAAGAAAATTTTCATCATTTTCTCAATTATTTGAAAATCATTCTCTTGAATGTAAAACATTTCCATAAGTACCCAAAACTCACTCCTGTTATAAGCCAAAATATATTTTTTTCTTTTTCAAGCAAAACTCAAAAGTTTTATGAACATTCTCCAAAAATAAAGGTGTTAATTGAAACATATAATCATCCACAAGTTGTATAGGACTATTTACTGAAATCCCTCATTACAATTTAGATTAACTCCACAACATTTCCATTTAACAAGGTCATCTAAGGCTATAACACCAGGAAAAATTTCATTTTTCAAATCATTCTCAACAACTGTCATCTCACAACACCCATCATTCTTACCGTGATGCCACAACAAACACATATACCACATTTATATAACAACCATTAATAGAAATAACAACCGCATTATCAACACAACAAAACACAAGAAAGTTCACCATCTTGAAATTTCGTTTTATCATAAACATTATCATAAATTATCACCCCCACGAGGCATAATATACACGCAAGAGGATGACCCCCCACGCACTACTCCAACCTGAGGAGTTTCACTAACTCGTAACTAGCTCCACACCAACTTTATAACCACTGACATCCCTAACCGACTAACCAACTGGATAAAACTGGACATTTGGTACCAAACACCAACATGTTGCCCACCACCATTTCTCCAAATGGAGTTCTGCACGTAATCCCCTATATCCCTTGAATCACCCCGAATTCCTCTAGACTAGATCATACCCCTATGGTTCCTGAAGAAAATCATCACTCCTAAATCTATATGGTAAGCACGTTCCTACATCTCAAACACAAGACCAATATGGTTAATAGCAATCACACAATTCTGAACACCAAAGAATCTTCACCAACGGCACACTCGTTGCCCAAGAACATAACCTTACTTCCTCCTAAAGAATAACTCTAGCATCTAATCACATTCATAAACTCCATCTAATATTTAGGGTAAATTACAAATACACCCCTGAGATTTGATTAAAATATGAATTGCCCCATTTGATTTTGAAAATTACATTCCACCTCCTGAGGTTTCTAATTTCATAACAAATCGCCCATTTTATTAATAAACCATCAAGTCAATTAACAGTTTTTAATGATGTTAAAAATATGTTTCAGTTAATAATTTAGGTAATTTTATTATTGTATAGGAGAGTAATTATGAATTTCATTTTTTTAGTTAATTCTATTAAATAAAAAATTCTAATAAGAGGGTATTTGTAATTTTTTAAACTACAGGGGGTAATCTGTATTTTAAACAAATCTCAAGAGGTGTATTTGTAATTTATCCTAATATTTAATAATACCACAACACAAACACTACCCTTATCACAATCGATAAGACCACAATGAACTTATTGACCAACAAATCCAAAACACTAAGCATCACACACAAGTACCATTCTTACTGCCCCAAAATGCAAATCTCACACTCTCTTGAAACCTTCTCACATAACCTATCAATTCTACAAACCCTAAAGTCTCACATTCCCTTACACTTGACACATTCAAGCCTTATAACTCGCTCTCACTATACAACACTGCTAACCACAACAATCTATGGATTACTCGTTCTTAACAATTAACTCCCAAGCAAAACAAGGCTCACAAACCATCGCATAATCATTCCATAAAACAATAACATACATACAACACCGATACAATTATCAATCCCATGAACAACTTCTCGTTACTTATATAAAGGAGTCCAAAATCCATCATAAGCCTCCAACACATGAGGCATGACAAGCAACAATAACAACAACAACAACAACAACATGTATATACAACATATAATCACGATGCCTCAGCACCCAACAACACATTAGTTAACAACAAAAAGTTCAAATATTATACCACTGGTCTCTAATACAAAAGCCCCTCTCAAGGTAATACTATTGTAATGGCTAAAAAGTCAACCCTCACGAGGCTCTCGAAGCCTAACCTGCCAAGTTCTGGTATCGATACTGCCCCCAATTGGACTGAAGAGACTGAGTCTAACTAGGTTCTGAAACACCCAAAGAATTCACATGCAAAGGACACAAACGTCTGACATGGCCTAGATGACCACAATTAAAACAAACAGTAGACCCCTTACTTTGAGACTAGCTTGAAGCCTGAACCTCACTAGGCCTTCTAACCGACGAGTCCGAAACCCCCGATGAAGACAATGACTGAGCTTGAGATTGAACATGCGTTTGCCTCCACCTTTTACTGAGCTTAGAGTGCTTATGAACTATACGTCTTGTTGAAGTGGCCTCCTCCTTAACTCGACCAACACACACAACCATGGCCTCCACATGGGCCGTCGCCTCAATTAGAGCATAGTAAATCTTTCGCAAAGATCTAACTACCTTCTCCCAAATATCATCATGTACTCGCCTCTCAAACTCATACCTCCTCTATTGCCACCAACTTTGGAGGAAACCTTAACAAACTAGTAAACCGCATCTCAAATTGTGCCAAAGGAGTAGCGTCCTGGCACAACTCGACAAATTGTTTTCTCAACTTTTCCCGAGCGGAATGAGGGAAGTACTTGGCCAAAAAGGCCTCCGTGAAAGCAACCCATGTGTTACCTCCAATGTTCTTAGCATACTTTCACCAATACCCTACGTCTCCCCTCAATTTGAAACTCGCCAAAGAAATCCTTAACCCCCCATCCTAGCATATCAAGAGTTTTGGTAATTTGTTCCAACCAATCATTTGCCTCCAAAGGTTTAGCCTTCCCTAAAAGCTCTAGTGGATTGGGGCGAAGAAACTCCTTAGTAAGCTTGAGGATATGTCCATTGTCACCCTCATTGCAAGCTAGAGCATCTTGCACCACTCTCACAATCTCGCGTGCAACTTCCTCATCGATGGCTGATGTTGCAATGATAGGTGCTAAAGGAACCGATGTGCCTTTACCGACACTCTTATTTCCGATTCGTCCTCCATTCCCTCATGTAGACATCCTATAAAATCAAAACAAGACTAACTTAGTGAACAACAAACGGCCTTCCCTGAGGCACACACTCGCCACCGCTAAGTTACAAGACACACTTAGCCCCAACACACGCAATTCTATTACACATAAACAATTAAACACTTAATCATGTAATCGAATTAAGTCCATAAGGATAGCTACTCGTTCCGGAACTCTCAAGGAATTTTCATCAGAAACCACATTGATCAGGCGTGCTTTCGATAAGACCTTAAAGCAAGTTCACCAGCTACAAGTACTATCCAAGAAACTTAATCCCATGCTTACATAAATGCAACATATATGTCCTAACACTTATCCTAACTATATGCAACGTCCTCAACACACGTAGCAAACCCATTGTGGTAACAATCACTTCCCATGAGCCCAAAATATTCAAACTTGGCTCACTTTGACACTATGTTGTCACGACCCCACGTTTTATTACTCAGATACATTACCAAGCTCATCATTATAATACAATTCTAGAGATAATGTATAGAAATTCTAAACATTAACAATGATAAATAAAGAAGGGTTCTCTCATTCGAAATACATGATGAATGCAACATGACATATAATTAAATACTTTGCCTGTAGGCTTATATAATTACATATAAGAGAAAGGGTTTGACCCTTTTCACAACAACGACATTCCGCCTGCAAATAATAGGCTCTGTGGCCAACAACTAAGGATGATCTTCGATCTTAAACACGTCTTAACATCACCTGAAAATAATTAGCAACGTGGGATGAACGTAAAGTCCAGTACGGATCCCAACTGTTCCTAAACAATAACAACATACAGATAGCTATGATCATAAATGCTTTATATCATATCATATACATAATGTGCCAGTTTATACTAAAAAATATACTTATACAAATACTTTTTTCGAAATCGTTCAATTTATTCAACAACATAAACAATTCGCTTTTCTTCTTCTTGTTACCTTTTATAAAATTCACCTGACAACAACAGGTTTTCGAAACAAATCCACAAAAACCCAATTACGTTTCCCCAATTTTCGAACTTACACCCATTTCAAATACATTCCTAAAAAACATCTTAATCGAACACGAAGATAATACGTAGATAATGCTCCCTACATTACCATATAAAACAACCCGGTCTCCTCCAAAATATACCCATTATCATACATGATACACATAAATAGAACCATGATGATAACGAGAAGCCAAACAACGCTCTGCCTGCCTTAAGCATGGTAAGCTAAGGATACATCATTCCATAACACCAGCTAATTTACCAGACACTAGCTGGAAGGGAATGAAACCTCTACCAATTTACCAGACACCCATTGGAAGGAAATGGTACCTCTACGAAGTTCTCCAGGCATTAGTTGGAAGGTACTGGTACCTCTTATTCTAAGCGCATCCAATTCTCCAGGCGCTAGCTAGAAGGTAATGGTACCTCTCATTCTCAGCGTATGCATATAACCAACAATGACAATATACACAAGCATGAATGATTTGAATGTTCTAAATACACATAATCTATTCAACATCACAATGCCTACCTCCACTGATGACCAAGATCAAAATCTCTAAGCATAAGTATTAAATACATGTAACACAATAATCCAATCCTCACGAGACCTTAAGTCCAACAACAATAATAATATTTAAAGGTTTTAAAATCCAACCTCAAGTTCATTCTTAATTTACCCAATTTCCTTATTTTCCAAATCACAATACTCCAATCATTTAAAAAAACAAAAAAACAAAAACATTTTCTATATTTCATTAAAACCACATCTATGATGTTAAAGCCACAACCCAACTCCACTCATCATAATCAATCCCAATTAGTCCCATTATCATGGTTAACTCTCCTATTTAACAATTAACACACTTTCACAAGCCATATAAAAAAAAAACATAACCATATTGAACTTTACCCCTTTTCAATTTATTAAGCTAATAATATTAAATTAGGACTTTTTCCCTCTTCAACGTAAACACATAAAACTACTCCCTAATTAACTAGAACAACTACCAATGTAACAATTAAAACCCCCAAATATGAAACCCTAGATCCCTCTTACATGCTTTTTGAAAATTCATAATAAATATTCTTTTTATGCAATAAAATCTACCACATACCTATCTATAGACAAAGTATTAAAAAGGAGCAAGGAAATCTCTACCTATTGAAGCCAAGAGAAGATAACCCAAAAATTACCGGCGATGAAACAACGATCCGCTTAGATTAAAAGAAAACCCTCACTGAGCTCTATGTTTTGATATAAAGAACTAGGGGTCAAAGATGTGTAGAAGCAGATGAAATTGAGAGATAAAGAGTTTGGAGGCTCAAAAATGACGGAAGGAGAGAGAAGGGAGATAGAGAAATGATCTAGATGTGACCAAAAGTGATTTTTCAAGATGCTGAATTTGGATAGACCGCTCAAGCGATGAAACCTTTGCTCAAGTGAAGAATGCAAACTCCCAGAAGTTCAGACCATACGAGGCAGACCGCTCGAGTGACCAATTATTCACTCAAGCAAACTTCAAAAATTCCCAAAATCATAGACCTGCAAAAGTACTGGATAACTAGTAAGATTGCTCAAGTGAACAACTCGTCGCTTGAGCGACGAAGAAGAAAAGTTTTAGATTGTTACAGCAACCAAGGTATTTACCAAGAGCAAAAGTTCGAGGAATTTGAAGAAGAGAAGCTAACTGTGTTTGAAGTTCCTCCTCCATATTACTAGAGAAGAGAACTCTAGACTTAGCCTTGCTCACTTTTTGACCTAACAAGGAACAAAACTCTTACAAAATCGAGGAAATACTCTAGGAATTTCTAACACTAATTCATGTTGTCAGCAAAAAATGGACGGGATAGAGAATGACCAGCTCTAGGCACTTTAGTGGGTTTCCACATTTTTGTTCACAAGCTCTAGAGATGGCAATCGAAAGGCATTCCATGCAAAGAATAAAGAGGCAAGGGACCTTGATGAATGCCTCTAAATGGAAGGAATGAGTCAGAGACACCTCCATTGACAGGGATGGCCATAGAGGATACATACACAGGACATGATCAACTCTACCCAACTTTTAGGAAAGTTGAAGAACCCAAGAACTTTACGGATAAAACCCCATTCAAGGTGATCATATGCTTTCTCAAAATCTAATTTGATAAGCATGCTACCTTTGGAACCTTTTTGGATTTAAAACAATGGACAACTCTATCTCACATCTTTAAACCTCCGTGGGAAAACCCGTATTTCATTTAATTTTGTGAATATGTATTTGTTCTATTAATTTTTTTTTTTGAAAATATTAAAATTAGATTAGCACAAATATATATATACCAATTTAGTTTGAAAAAAAAAATACAAATGATTATTTTTTATATAAAATATAAAATTTTATTAGTTGAAAATTGCAAACCCTTCGTCCAAATGTGTATTAACTTCATCTAAAATTGTGAATTTTATTATTTGAAACTAATTAAAACTTGTGTTTTGTTCACACATTCTAATAATGTGTAAATAAAATCAAACTTTATATTTCGTTGACATGGGGTAAAAACTAAAAAGATAATGCTATGCTCCACACCCTCATGCAAATTATGACATTTGTGGATTTGATTATCACAAATGTCATAACTAAATCCTACAATTATAACTAAAAAAATTGAGTTATAATAAAATACTACATAATGTATAATCAAAGAGCTCTTTAATAATAATGAAAATAATGTCATAACCAATATCACCATAAATCATAATTAACATCATAATAAGCCATAACAAAATACCACAAAAGTTGTAACTAAGAAGCATATGGTGTACCATAGAATTTCCCAAACTCAAAACTATAGAAAGATCATTACAAATAAGACCCAAATCCATTTACCTTGTTTGGTTTTGAACTTGAAAATCATTTTCTCACTTCTTATTTTTCCTTTCTAGTTTATATTTAATGAGCATATTTTAATCAATTTTTATATGTTTTTATTAAATTCACCTAACTTAAATCAACTAAACAATTGTTACCTTTTATAAAATTCACCTAACAACAACAGGTTTTCGAAACAAATCCACAAAAACCCAATTATGTTTCCCCCAATTTCCGAACTTACACCCATTTCAAATACATTCCTAAAAAACATCTTAATCGAACACGAAGATAATACTTAGATAATGCTCCCTACATTACCATATAAAACAACCCGGCCTCCTCCAAAATATACCCATTATCATGCATGATACACATAAATAGAACCGTGATGATAACGAGAAGCCAAACAATGCTCTACCTGCCTTAAGCATGGTAAGCTAAGGATACACCATTCCATAACACCAGCAAATTTACCAGACACCAGCTGGAAGGGAATGAAACCTCTGCCAATTTACCAGACACCCGTTGGAAGGAAATGGTACCTCTGCGAAGTTCTCCAGGCGTTAGTTGGAAGGTATTGGTACCTCTTATTCTAAGGGCATCCAATTCTCCAGGCGCTAGCTAGAAGGTAATGGTACCTCTCATTCTCAGCGTATGTATATAACCAACAATCACAATATACACAAGCATGAATAATTTGAATGTTCTAAATACACATAATCTATTCAACATCACAATGCCATCATCCACTGATGACCAAGATCAAAATCTCTAAGCATAAGTATTAAATACACGTAACACAATAATCCAATCCTCACGAGACCTTAAGTCCAACAACAATAATAATATTTAAAGGTTTCAAAATCCAACCTCAAGTTCATTCTTAATTTGCCCAATTTCCTTATTTTCCAAATCACAATACTCCAATCATTTAAAAAAAAAAAAAAAAAAAAACCCATTTTCTATATTTCATTAAAACCACATCTATGATGTTAAAGCCACAACCCAACTCTACTCATCATAATCAATCCCAATTAGTCCCATTATCATCGCTAACTCTCCTATTTAACAATTAACGCACTTACACAAGCCATATAAAAAAAAAAAAAAACATAACCATATTGAACTTTACCCCTTTTCAATTTATTAAGCTAATAATATTAAATTATGGCTTTTTCCCTCCTCAACATAAACACATAAAACTACTCCCCAATTAACTAAACAACTACCAATGTAACAATTAAAACCCCCAAATATGAAACCCTAGATCCCTCTTACATGCTTTTCGAAAATTCATAATAAATATGCTTTTTATGCAATAAAATCTACCACATATCTATCTATAGACAAAGTATTAAAAAGGAGCAAGAGAATCCCTACCTATTGAAGCCAAGAGAAGATAACCCAAAAATCACCGGCGATGAAACAATGATCCGCTCAGATTAAAAGAAAGCCCTCGCCGAACTCTATGTTTTGATATAAAGAACTAGGGGTCAAAGATGTGTAGAAGTAGATGAAATTGAGAGATGAGGAGTTTGGAGGCTCAAAAATGATGGAAGGAGGGAGAAGGGAGAGAGAGAAATGATCTAGATGTGACCAAAAGCGATTTTTCAAGATGCTGAATTTGGATAGACCGTTCAAGCGATGAAACCTTCGCTCGAGTGAAGAATGCAAACTTCCAGAAGTTCAGACCATATGAGGCAGACCGCTCGAGTGACCAATTATTCGCTCAAGCAAACTTCAAAAATTCCCAAAATCATAGACCTGCAAAAGTACTGGATAACTAGTAAGATTGCTCAAGTGAACAACTCGCCACTTGAGCGACGAAGAAGAAAAGTTTTAGATTGTTACAGCAACCAAGGTATTTACCAAGAGCAAAAGTTCGAGGAATTTGAAGAAGAGAAGCTAGCTGTGTTTGAAGTTCCTCCTCCATATTACTAGAGAAGAGAACTCTAGACTTAGCCTTACTTACTTTTTGAAATAACAAGGAACAAAACTCTTACAAAATCGAGGAAATACTCTAGGAATTTCTAACACTAAATCATGTTGTCAGCAAAAAATGGACGGGATAGAGAATGACCAGCTCTAGGCACTTTAGTGGGTTTCCACCTTTTTTGTTCACAAGCTCTAGAGATGGCAATCGAAAGGCATTCCATGCAAAGAATAAAGAGGCAAGGGACCTTGACGAATACCTCTGAATGGAAGGAATGAGTCAGAGACACCTCCATTGACAAGGATGGCCATAGAGGATATACATACACAGGACATGATCAACTCTACCCAACTTTTAGGAAAGTTGAAGAACCCAAGAACTTTACGGATAAAACCCCATTCAAGGTGATCATATGCTTTCTCAAGATCTAATTTGATAAGCATGCTACCTTTGGAACCTTTTTGGATTTAAAACAATGGACAACTCTATCTCACATCTTTAAACCTCCGTGGGAAAACCCCTATTTCATTTAATTTTGTGAATATGTATTTGTTCTATTAAATTTTTTTTTTGAAAATATTAAAATTAGATTAGCACAAATATATATATACCAATTTAGTTTGAAAACAAAAATACAAATGATTATTTTTTATATAAAATATAAAATTTTATTAGTTGAAAATTGCAAACCCTTCGTCCAAATGTGTATTAACCTCATCTAAAATTGTGAATTTTATTATTTGAAACTAATTAAAACTTGTGTTTTGTTCACACATTCTAATAATGTGTAAATAAAATCAAACTTTATATTTCGTTGACATGGGGTAAAAACTAAAAAGGTAATGCTATGCTCCACACCCTCATGCAAATTATGACATTTGTGGATTTGATTATCACAAATGTCATAACTAAATCCTACAATCATAACTAAAAAAATTGAGTTATAATAAAATACTACATAATGTATAATCGAAGAGCTCTTTAATAATAATGAAAATAATGTCATAACCAACATCACCATAAATCATAATTAACATCATAATAAGCCATAACAAAATACCACAAAAGTTGTAACTAAGAAGCATATGGTGTACCATAGAATTTCCCAAACTCAAAACTATAGAAAGATCATTACAAATAAGACCCAAATCCATTTACCTTGTTTGGTTTTGAACTTGAAAATCATTTTCTTACTTCTTATTTTTCCTTTCCAGTTTATATTTAATGAGCATATTTTAATCAATTTTTATATGTTTTTATTAAATTCACCTAACTTAAATCAACTAAACAATTGTTATTATTATTTTTGTGTGTTATAATTATTTGTGATTCACATTAATATATATATATATATCCATTACCTGTCCACCCATTGTCCCCAAAAGTAGCCTTCCAAACACAAAACAAAGTCAAAACAATGCAATTGACCCAATCACAAAACAGCCTCCATACCACAAATTCACTGAAAAAAAGCCCTCATTTCATGCAAAGCCATACACATATGAAACCTTAAAACAAACACCACCCCGACCTTAATTATTTCATTCCAAAAACAACCTTACCCGTTCCCATATATATACCACCCCCATCTTCACATTCTTCCTCGGGGCTGCACAATCAAAAACAAACCAACAAAAACTTTTTTTCGGTGAATAATCTCTTTTTTCGAGATTTTTCACCGATCACAAAAATGACCATGAACAAGAAGATGTTCACTTGTGCCGTCGTTGTTGCCGCTGCCACCATGAGCACGGCTCTGGCCACTGAGTCACCTGCACCTGCACCCACCAGCGGTGCAGGGGCAACAGTGCCGGCATTGTTCGGAGCCTCCGTTATGTCAATCTTTGCCTTCCTTTTGCATTAAACTTCTCATAGAAAGGGTATAAGGTTAAGAAGGAGGATCAGAAAAAAAAAAAAAAAAGGAGGATCAGAAGAGTATAGAGGAGAGAAACATGATGATTATTGAACTTAAAGTCCTGATATGTTCTCCTGGGTTCAATTCTTATATTAAAGGTTTATTTTTAATTTTATGTAACACAATGCAATAAAAGAAGCCTTTTGGGTAATATCCATGACCTCTTCTCTCTCTCTCTCTCTGCTATGTATGTTTTAAACTATTATCAATTGACACTCAAAATATTGTTGAGAAAAACACCAGCTTAAAAGTGACATGTCTCATTGTATGAATTAACCACAATTTAAGGGGTAATGAATATGAGCCCTTTTCTTTATTATGTAAAGATGAGAAACAAAACATTTATAAAACATTTAAAGAATGTGTGAAAAAGATGGGTAGTAGTAGTAGGGTTGGTGTAAAATGAAAATAAATAAATAAAATTGGTGGAGGTGCTATGGGATGAATTTGTATCTCTTTTATTGATCCGTGAAATTTTGGTGCTTTTGATTCCAAAAAAAATGAAAAGTAATGTTTTTAAAAATAGATTATTTATTTTTTAAAGATAAATGTAATAAAATAAATATATTATAATTATTGAATCTATTTAATTTTTTTTATATAAATGATATACACAAAGAGTTTTAAGAAATAAACCGCTCGAATTATCGAAACAGAACCCACACAACGCCTTTCTAGTCCAGCAACCCCTCTCAATCTTAAAAATATCAAATTGTACTAGACGGACCATTAGGAAAGTGACCACCCTGTGAGGAGTCTAATTTATTGACAGAACTCAATAAAACACAACTCGTAATTAGTTTCATATTAAAAAATGTAGGCTATACTTGGTTTTTTTTTTTTTTTTAGAAACTGTTTTTTAATTTTTTTAATAAAAAATTGAAACTAATATGATAAAAATAAACATTATAAAAATAATTTTAAAATGTTAAAAATTATTTATGCCTTTAAAAAAATAAAAATATATGAAAATTATTTAGCTTGTTTGTTTTCATTTTTCAGAAAACACTTTTCTGAAAATTCTACTTTCTTATTTTCCGTATTTTTATATTTTTATAGATTTTTTTTAATATTTTAAGTAATTTTTTTACTTTTTAGACACATTTAACATAAATACACCTAAAAAGTAAAAAAAATTGTAAAAAAAAACTTTTAAAAATTCACTAAATACCAAAAATACAAAAAAAAATACAAGAATTCAATACATTTTTTGTATTTCTATGTATTTATTAATTTTTTAAAATATTTTTTCACAAATTTTTTACTTTTTAAATACATCTAACTAAGGTGCATCTAAAAAAGTAAAAACAATGTTTAGAATTTAAAAAATATTCACTAAAAACAAAAGAATACGAAAATCAAAAAATTCAGTTTTCAAAAAACTTAATCCAGGAAATTTAAACCAAACACATTGATTAATATTTTTTTATTTTTTTTTCAACAAATTATATTTTAAAATTTAAGATTTTTTTTTATTAAAAAAAAAAAAAAAAAAAACCAATCCAAACAGAGCGGTAATATATGTAATGGCATTTGATCCATAAATCCAAATCTCAATTTTGTTTAGCCAAAAGTTTACGCGCCAAAATACTTTGTCCAAAAGGACAAGTTTAGGCAAAAGGACCAAAATACCCCTATATATATCATCCGCGATTCCAACTTCCAATATATAGATAGTCATACACATACACACACACACTCTCACTTTCTTTCTCTAAACCCTAACTCCTTCGATGACCATTACTCTGCCATCCTTTGTAACGCCCCGAAATAATTGTAATAACTCACTTCATAGTATTCCAAGAATAGAAGAAGCTTATACAAAAATTAACCCTTCTTTAATTCCCTCTTCTCATACAAAAGATGACATATGCATGTATACATTCATAAATCCTAAATTCTACATCTATAGCATATGACATGATGATATAATGTGAAACAAAAGGAAGCAAGAGTAAGTTATGTCCTAATGATTACATCTTTCCAAGTCAATATTTGAGTACAACAAAAGTGAGTTAAATTCAATACATAGAAAGTCCAAAGCTTGAACAAAAGTAATTACACAAAAGAAACAAAAAGAAGCTCTCAGCTCCAAGTCCTCCCAAGCTATGTCCTTGGTGGAAGCATATCATCAGCACCTGAAATTTATTTTTTACATTGGGTAAGCTAAAGCTCAGTAAAGACACTTCAACACAATATATGATACTTAACAAAGTCATAAGGTAAATGCTCATGCATGCCTTTACCAAAACGTTTAAGTTCATTCTTTTCAAACAGTGCCATGACATGATTATGATCAATTCATAAAACAATATCTTTTAAATAGAAAATAAGGCAGTGGATACACAATACTAGGAATCTCTAGGTACGTGCTTGCCAGTAGGCTATATAAGCACTACCAAAGCCATTTTATCGGTACTATCCGAAAGGAACAATACCTAACCGTTGGGGTTTCTGAACTTTCACCAAAGATACACATGCCAACATAAAAAAATCACAACCACACCTAGGGGTGTAAAAATGGCCCGAGGCCAATGGGTAGGCCGAGGTGGGCCCGGCCTGAACCAGGACCCTAGGCTTGGGCCTTCATTTGAAGCTTGGTCCACCCCCAAAATTTTTTTGGCTCTGCAGGTGGCCCAGCCCAGCCTGTTCCACCTAGCCCCTCCATCTCTAGCAGATTGATTGCCTGCCAATGCCATTGCCAACGGTCAATAATTTTATTTTATTTTATTTATTTATTTTTTAAAGGCTTGCTACGGTACAAAAAAAAAAATAAGGAAAAAATTCTTTTCATTGCATAGGATTGATGCCTATATTGCCTTGTCGAGCCCCATGCCATTGCTTACAATGGCATTGATTCAAATTTCAATGAATGAAAAAAAAAAAAAAAAGAATATTAAATGTCTGTAGAGGAGTAGACTATAATAATAATAATAATAATAATAATAATAATAATAATAATAATTTAATGGTCACATTACCGTTTAACACAACGGCCCAATTTTGTTTTTGTTTTTGTTTTTGTTTTTTTTTTATTATCTACAAATTGATCTCAACCTTCCAAACTCCTATAAATGTCCCCCATCTTTCAAAATAAATCTCACAAATAATTCTGCCTCTCAAACTCCCAATCTCTCTTAACTCTAAATTAATTTTGAAGTCTCATCCCTAAGTGGCAATTGCAATTGTGCAAAAAGAAACTTTTATTAGAAGATGCTAATTTTTGTATCGCATGTGTTAGTCGGTAACATTAATTAGTTTAATTAAATTTATTAGCTACTTATTTTTTTCCATTAATTATCTCTGAACATATATTATTTGTTATTGTTTACTCATTATTTAAATTAATTGTTCATTCTTATGTATTATTTTACTTATATTACTATAGATCCTAATGTTTCTAATGTTTATATCGATATTGATGCATATTCTACACAATATGAATCTGTTGATTCTCCTTCTAATATCCCTCTTCTGACAGTTGGATCATCATCTAGGGGCACAACTAGTGGTGTTTGGGAACATTTTGAAAAAATATCTATAAATAATTGTAACACCCCAGAGACAATTCCCAATGAACAATTAAAAGAACATGCTCTATACAACTAAACAATACAATTACATTCCAATGTTTCTCTTTCTCATTGAACTATAGATTCAATTTACAAAAATATTAAGATACAGCTTTCAGTTCAATAAGTTAGAGAAAACTACAAAATAAATACATTATCCTCTAAGTTTACTAATTACATTGTGTCACTTAATACAAAAGATACAAAATTCCAAAAACAAAAGTAAGAAAGAAGTTCAGCAGTTACATTATGTCACGACCCCATTCTGCCCCTAATAGAATGATGTCGCGATAGCTAGTAAATCGAGATTACTGAAGGCCAACTTACAAAGATTTACACAAACAGAGTATACATATGGAGCACACATGTGCGAAAGTAATAAATTTAAATCTAATTAGTCCATAAGAGCTGTGCATAGATTAGATGAAATGACATACATATCAGCATGGTTTTACAACTTGAATACAAAATAAAATAAAGTACATCTTACATATTGATCAAAAGGCTTCTTAAGCCAAAACATACAAAAGAAATGAACTATAAAGCCAAAAAGCATAATGTTCAAGATGCTACAAAACAAGAACTAAAACATCTTCCACAAAAAGCTTAAGCAACATCGCCTTCTTGTTCATCACCTACATATAAGGGAAATGGGTGAGCTAAAAACTCAATGAATGATATATGTAATAAATGTTTGAATGAATGATATTCGAGATTTCATCAAAACAATACATATCATAACTTGTAACAAAACAAAGGATGAACCAAGTTCATCAATCAAAGGCTTTCAAAGCTTATTGAGATGTTTACTAACATCTACATCATACAAATGATGACATTTATTAACAAAACAAAGGAATAATCGACCCGGAATCGATTAGACAAGCCCACCCATTGGTGGCAGAGGAGATATCTCAAACAAAAGGTACTAGTTGCATTAAAGTCCCCTAGCACTAAGGACCTTTCAAGAATGTCATCAAAACAAACATAATACTTGATACAAAAACTAAGGGATAATCATTCATACTTGATCAAATACTTTTCCAAAACAAAGCAAAGCCTTCATCAAAACATTATAACCTAACTTTATTAAAAATACCACTCACAATAGCTCTTCGGATATAGGGCTTAAGGTAAGGGTCCAAGATCTACAAATACATGACAAAGTCCACTGAATGCATTTCAAAAAGACAAGAAGAGATGCTCAACGATGGGTATGCGATGCACTCTCAAAACAAGCTTCAAATGAGTAAATAAGATCCAAGCATTTCTTTTCAAAACCAAGTCATGACAAAGCAAAACATGAGCTGGGAGTTAAATTAATGTTTTTCTTCTTGGAAAAGCATGCTAGGTACAAACCAAGTCATGAAATGGATGCACAAAAATGAGCTGGGTTGAAAAGGCCTAGTTGGGTGAACTCAGGAGGTCTTGGCCGAGGTTTCACACCTCTTGGCCGAGGTGTGGTCTTCTTGGCCTAGGTATGGGGCTGCCTGTCGAGATATTACAAGGTGCCGACAAAGGTGTACTATGGTCGACCTAGGTGTGCATGCAAGATAGCCTAAACTGCAAGTGATCATGCAAGGTAGGCCAAGGTGAGATACAATGCTTGGCCTAGGTGTGAGGTCTAGACAAGAGTGGGTCACAATGACCACACTTAGGGAATTGACGTCTGGAAATGTGGGTTTCCCCTTGAAGAACATGAATGCCAAAAATCATAATTTCTTATTCAAAATCTAGGATTTCATGATATGAGTTCAAAAACATGGATCTGGGTGCCCATAAATGAAGATTTCATGAAAACAGACACAAAAACATGGAACTTGACACCAACTTTCAAATCAAAACATGGTTTTTCTTCAAGAACACAAGAACATCACTTTCTCTTTCTAAAACAAAAATTTAAATCCATGTACGGCTCATGAATCATGCTAGATCATGCAATACAATTAGATAAACATATAGAACAACAAGAGTAGATCAAAAATCTAACCTCAAAACACAAATCCAACGGTTCAAGGTATGAAAATCAAGCTTGGAAATCTAGCTCTCACTCTAAGAACTTCTTCTTTTTCTTCCTAGAGCTTCTCTCTCTACAAGGCAAAGATATGGCAAATGATATGGGTTTCTCAACTGCTAACAGACTTAAACCACTACTAGGACACGTGGCATCATCTGATCAAATCTCCTCAAAAGGTGCCAGAAAGAAAAGACAAGAGTAGGTCAAAGTGTGTATAACAAGCAAGGTGGCACGGACACTTTGACAAGGCAATGATCCTGGATCAAAATATGGGCTTCGGACTAGTAAGGTTTCTCTAACCTCGGCTAGTAGAGGTGACACTTGGCCTAGGTGTGACACACCTTGGCCTGGGTTGTACAAGTCAAGGAACAAGATTGCTAGGTTTAAGGATCAAAGATGTTGGATGCCTAGATGATAAACATCTCAGCCTAGATGATACACATCTCAGCCCAGGTGATGCACACCTTAGCCTAGATGATGCGTCTCTCGGCCAAGATGCCAGGGTGAAGGTGGAGGTCAACCAAGATGGTTCCAAGATAATCCTAGGTGTTGACACTCAACGACCTAGGTGTAAGAGGTTCAAAGATGTGACCTAGGCATGAGATAGCAAAGATAGATAGCCTAGGTTCAACACACAAAGCAAGGAACAAAGCATGCATACAACACTCAGGCAAAACATAATAGTAAAAAACCAGGCAGGAACTTGTACTTAGGCAAAACGAATCAAAGTCTGCAGATGCAAGCTTAACAAGGCAAAATCATGTAAATTCATGTGAGCATGACTAAGACAAGAGTGAGGGTTCTTATACAATTTCAAAGTTCACAAAAATTTTGGTTTTTAAAAGAGATAGTTATCTTCTTCTTCATTGACGGGGTTGTGACTCTTCCATTAAGCCCAATTGAATTTACAAAAGAGAAACATATGTGGTATACATTCACAATGCTTGGCCCTGAATCTATAGCATATGTTGCAATCTAAAGAAAGAGAATGGAAGTTAAATAGATAAGAAATGCCCTAAGGGTTTACAACTTTCCAAATTAATACTTGGTTATAACAAAAGTAGATTTAGATCCTGTACAGTTAAAACTCTTGGCTTGTACAAAAATAAATATGACAAATACACAAAGTGAAGCTCTTGCTCCAAGTCCTCCCAAGCTATTGCCTTAGCGGAGGCATATCATCAGCACTTGAAATGTTTTCCCACATAAGGTTAGCCAAAGCCCAGTAGAGATAATCCAACACAGTATATGAATCTTAACAAAGCTATAAGATGAATGCAAATGCAGAGCTTATACCAAAAACATTTTATATCTCTTTCCAAAACTATGCAATGCCATGATAATATCATAAATCATTTCCTTTACAATAGAAAGATGGAGCAATGAATCACACTATAGGAATCTCAAACCAATACAACCTTTCACAAAAATTTTATCCAAAACCGTAAACCGGCACTCATGTAAACGTAGGCTATACAAGCACTACTATTGCCATTTTACGGATATTTCGTTTGCGGGATCAGCACTCATGTATGCGCACAGTTTTTAGGACTTTCACCATGGACACTCTAGCCAACTTATTTTAACGACACAATACATGTTTCCCAGATTCACCTCTTTTTCTCAAAGCGATAAACATTCTCAATGTACCCATGTGAGATAATGCTCAATGCAATAAAAAAAAAAAAAAAAAGTTTCAATTCTCCTAATTCTCATGCAATTTCTACAACAATCATAACTGTCCTCCACTGATAACCTAAAACAGATATTTCTAAATAAATACACAATTTTCAATAAAGATAAACTTTCCAAATTTTAAGATGTAAGTGATAATACACATTTATCTCCACCATTCTCATCAATATCAACCCAATTTCATATTTCCAACATCAATTCCATAATTTATACAAAATCAACGTTTGACAAAGTTAGGGCAAAGCCCCCTTTTCTTCCAAGATCAATCCTTCATAACTAAACCAACTATGTTATCACAACTCAATCTTATTTCTAATCCCACAACCATTTCCATGAACTTATTAGAAAAACCCCTCTTTTGAGTTTTGACCAAAAACCCTAGGTTTGTTTCAAAAATTTCCAAAATCACAATATTGTTTAAAAATTGCAAATAACTAAGTTAAAACTCATAGAAGGTGCGAAGAATTCCTACCTCAAGTTTAGAAGACGAGATAAAGAGAGTAGGAAAATCAAGGATGCCAAAAATCAACTTTTCTCCAATTAGAATGAAGCCCTCGCCAAGTTCTACATTTTAACAAAGAGACACGGGTGAAGAACTCGATGGATCTAGGTGTATTTTAGAGAGAGAGAGTATCAACTTAGGGTTTTGAAATGTTTAGAGAGAGAGATGAAAAAGTGATGCAAAAAGTGACTTTTATGGACTGATATACACGCAGATCGCTCGAGCATAAGAAGTGTCGCTCGAGTGTCCAGACACAAAAGATGTGACCGCCCGAGTGTAAAATACAAACTCCTAGAAGTTTTACAAACAAAAAACCAATGCTCAAGCGCAATGAGGGCCACTCGAGCCAAGACCGCTCGACCACAAAAAGTGACGCTTGAGTGAAAGAACAAAATTCTGGGCAACAATAGTTTGAAAAACAAGCTACCAACACATCATAATAGACAAACTCAAAGAGAAATACAGGAAAACAAGATAAGAACAACTATATAGATAATGAAACTTGGATCCAAAACATCAAATATGTCGGGTCTAAACCAGAAACACTATAGAGTAATTGCCAAGTAGAGAATATATGTAACCAAGAATATGAAAATTTGATTTAAAATATGCATGATCTCTAGCAAAACCCATGAATTTCATTGTTTCAAATTTTATAACACAACACACAATTCAACATTCAATCTCCACATTTTTCCGTCCTCACACGGATGGCTAGTGGACACCTCAAACCTTCCACTTTTGTTGTCCTCACATGAACCGGAAAGTGGACACCTCATAACATTCCCACATTCGTCGTCCTTACATGACCGGGCAAGTGGGCACCTCAACACATTCGCACATTTGTCATCCTCACACGACCGAGCAAGTGGGCACCTCAACACATTCCCAAAACAATAGCATCATAAACACATCATAAGGAATCACATGGACCCTCCAATTCTACTCATCAATTACACCCTTTAAGTCAAAATCAAAGAACAACCTTTAGGGTTACACATTACATTTTGGGGCTTTTCCTTCCAAGCATTAATTTCCCTTAATTCATGTCTATTTACCCAATTTTCCATAAATGGTTACCCAACCCATCATCAATTTCACACAAAACACATCATCATCACAAAGTCCATATATATATATATGTATATATATCTACATCTTCCATCTCAATAATCACCCACACCTTAAGATTCACACACACTTAAGCCAAATTATAAATATACAAGGGTAAAGATATTCCTACCTCAAGAGTTGCAAGAAGATAGATGAAGATCCACACAGTAAACTTTCAAAATAACACGATCCAATTGGTTCAAAACGTAGCTCTTGGCGGGAATAACAACTTTAATGAAGGCTCAAAGATTGATTCTTGCTTTTACTAGATGAAAGAGGCCTACTAGAGAGAGAAAGAATATTAAAAAGTGTGTTGGGAAAATGGGTTTGGTTCGTATTTAAATCTGTTGCCTCGAACGGACCGCTCGAGCGAACTTTCCATCACTTGAGCAAAGTGCCAAAATACAAAGAGATCGCTTGATCGAACTTTCCACCACTCGAGCGGTAAATGCATGGTCTCATAAGTTTTGCAAAGCTACAGTGAAAATACAGGGAGCTTAAATTTTACACTCGAGTGGCCTTTCCTTCGCTTGAGCGGTCTCGCCTGCAAACATGCAAGATACTGGGAGCTGCAAATCTACACTCAAGCGATCAAATGACCGTTCGAGTGGTCACCCAAAATCAGATGTTACAATAATCTTGATGGTACAATTACATTTAAAACAAAATGTAAATATTGTGCATATTTACTTAGTGTTACATCTGTAGGGGTTACTAGTTATCTAAAAAGGCATGCTAATAAACATTTACAAAGTCAACAACCTAATATTAGAAGTCAAATGCAATTAGGGGCTTCATCAACTAGTCATTTGGAAACACTTTCATATGATCCTATACGCGCACAAAATTCTATAGTTGATTATATTATTAAAAAAGAACAACATTTTACTACTAGTGAATGTCCTGATTTTACCCAAATGATTCACGAAAGTTTTGCACCGCAATATCAAAGTTTTTCAAGAAATACTACTAGAAACATGATTTTAAAGAAATTTGAGAATATTAAAAGTGAATTATTTGAGATCTTTAAAAAATTGAATGGAAGAGTTTGTTTAACATCTGATCTGTGGTCAAATAATGGTTTAGAATATCAATATATCACTGCACATTTTACTAATAATAATTGAAAATTAAATAAAAGAATTATTTCCTTTAGATTAGTTGAACTTCCATACACTGGTTACTCACTTGGTGTAGAAATAAGAAATGTATTATATGAGTGGACTTTACAAAATAAAATATTTACCATTAGTTTAGATAATGCAACATATTGCAATCAGACTGTAGCCAATTTAAAATCAATTTTACAATTACTTGTTGATGGTGATTAATTTCATGTTCGTTGTTGTGCCCATATTTTAAATTTGATTGTTAAAAAAGCTATGCATGTATACAAGACTTCTGTACTTGTAATAAAAAATGCACTTGTTACTATTATGTCTTTTGCTAATTGAATTTCGGAATATAGAAAAATTTGTCAACCAGAAGGTATGCCATTTAAAAAAATTAATTTTAGATATAGAGAGTTGGTAGAATTCAATATATAATATGTTAAAAAGAACTTGTAAACAAAGAAAAGCAATAAATTTATTTTTTGCAGCAACATCAATAGGAGTACTGACTCCCACAGAACATAATTGGTGCCAAGTAGCATTGTATAAAGATTTTTTAAAAGTTTTTGATACTTCAACAAAATTATTTTCTTATATATATATATATATTCCTACTTTACCATTTGTTTTACATATGTTAATAGAAGTAATTAAAGTTTTTGTAAAATATATGGGCAATGAATATTATGTAACCATTATTACTTCAATGAAAGCAAAATTTGATAAATATTTTGATCTATTGCCTTATCTTTTAGGTTTAGCCACAATAATTGATCCTAGGTGTAAAGAAATTGGTTTACAAGAATTTTTAGAACGTATTTTTGCTGATCAAAAACACTTTGCCCCTATTATGCAAACATACAAAATATTATTTGAAGAATACAGGGCAGATGCATCTGTAAATACGCCTACACACACTATACTAGCAGTATCATCTCGAGGTGGGAGATTAAGTGTTTTTTCAGCAATAAAAAGTAGAAGAATAACTCAACATACAAGCGTAAGTAGTTATGATTTCGATGATTTTGACATTTTGGATTGGAGGAAACAAAAATAAAACTATGTGGCTTGTGATTTCACAGATGGCCTCTGATATACTAATCGTTCCTATTTGTACAGTTGCTTCGGAAATAGCTTTTAGTGTAGGTGAACGGGGCATTGAGTGATTGCCGCAGTAGGCTTTCACCCCAAATGGTTAAGGCACTGATGATATCCAGAGATCATATGCATGCGCTTACGAGAAGACAAAATTATAGTGAAAATGAGAGAATTCAAAATGATTTGGATGACATATAATTGGGCAACGCGACTGAATTGTCTGTCTCTTCCAATGATTCATCAGCAATTTATTTTTCACTATTTCATTTTGTTATTTTTTTTGTATTAGATTATTGAGCTAGAGTATAATGCAAATGATTGGTAGGCTAGTAGGTGCTAACCTAGTTGGGATGTACTTGACCTATAGTGATGCAATTGCTCAACCATCATCAATAATCTACACCTATTTGATTTAATGATTTAATTTTTTGTAATATTTTATTTCATTTTGAATAAAAGTTATTCATCCAATAAATGTCATATAATTAATTTAATGATTATAATATTGAAAGTTTCAGTTTCATATATATAAATTTATTCATTTCAAAAGAAGAAACTAACATAATTTCATACTTTTTTAGTTATAGGTTCATAACCAAAGAAACATAAGTCATACATAATTAAATTTAAATATCACCACACATGAAACATAACCAAACATCTCATTAAACTTAACTAAAATACTCTAGCACAATTTTTTTATTAATTTTTTTGTCCCTAATAAATAATCTACATAGACAATATATTTATCGTTCATTTTTCAAGAAACAAAAAGCCCACACAAGCCTGGGCCAAAGGCCAGGCAAGTCGGCCCGACCCTAGGCCCAATTCTGAGCAGGCCTGGGCCCCACTTTTTTGGCCCATGGGTCAGCTCGGGCGGCCCGCCAAAAAAGCGGGAGCTCGCAAGGCTCGCACAAACTGGGTTGGGCCATTATTACACCCCTAACCACACCCCTAACTAAATTGACCAAGGTATTCATCTATTTTTCTCAGAAACAATACATTTTCAACATATGTATGTAAAACAATTTTCAATGCAATGTGTATGAGTAAATAGTTTTCAATTAACCTATTCCTCATCCAATTTCTACGACAATCAAAGCTATCATCCACCGATAGCCCAAAACAGATATTTCTAAACAAAAGATAAATTTTTCAACAAGAAGCAAAATCTCACAATTTCAATGTAGGAGTGATATTGCATACTCAACTCCGTCATCATCATGTATATATTCTCATTCTCATTCTCATTTCAAATTTCTACCACATTTCCTTGTTCTTAGTTTCCAAAATTCAATAATTTTCCAACCAAAAATCCATTGCTTTGAATAATGTACTTTAAGAAGAGATTTCCAAAATTTCAACACAAATTAACATTATAACCATCTCCATAACATTCCCAATGAATTAATTTGAAAACCCCTCTTTTATATTTCAAAAAATATCCCAAATCAAAACCCTATATTCAAACCCATAACCCTCAAATCACTAGACCTTTTTAAAGAACAAATAACTAAGCTAAGAATGACACAAAAGGTTGAAGAAATCCCTACATCAAGTTTAGAAGAAGAGGAGAGCAAGAGTTGAAGTTTGACAGAGTTGAAATCAAAATCTTCTTCGATTAAAACGAACCCCTCTATGAGCTCTACCATTTTCTCCAAGGAACTATGGTGAAGAATTCAATGGATTTGGGTGTATGTAGGTATTTAGATAAGAACTAGAGAGAGAGAGTGAAGAAATTAGGGTTTGGAGTGTTTTAGAGAGAAAAGGAAATAAAAAAGTGACTTGCAAATGTCTTTTCCTGATCTGATATACACACAGACTGCTCGAGCAACCAATCCATCGCTCGAGTATAAGACAAAAAAATAGAAGACCGCTCGAGCGACCAAACCACTGCTCGAGTGTACAATGAAGTTTTGTAGATGATAGAAGGCTGCTCGAGCGACGAAAGGATCGCTCGACTAAAGATTACGCTACTCACAGAAGTTTTGTAAACCTACAAAAATACTAGGAGATCTTGAAGACTGCTCGAGTGCTCAAAGCACCGCTCGAGTGAACAAGAAATGAAATGGACAACAACTCTTTGAAAAACTAACTCCCAACCTATTTCAAACACAACCAACAACTCCAAACAACCCAACTCAACTAACAATAAGATCAAAAGGGTATAAACAACAATTAAAGATATGAAATTTCGGATCTAAGAACATGAAAAGGGTCGGGTCTAAATCGGAATCGTCATAATCTTTCCCCCTTAAGGAATTTCGTCCTTGAAATTTAAATAAACACAATCACACAACAACCCAATTGTAAGAACAACTTATGCAAGCAACAATGGTACACCATAGGCATCTATCAAAAACTATAATAATTCCAGTTTAGACTCGACCCATTTCTTACTTTTAAATCTGGGAATCCATGTCCTCACCTATTGTTCATTTCATTTTCATCTTGTTGCTATTTGAGTTTAATTATTTGAGAGTTATGGTTGTGTTTGGAGTTAGTTTTTCAAAAGAGTTGTTACCTAGATTTTTGCCTGTTCACTCCAGCGATCTTTCTTGCGCTCAAGCGATTTTTTACAGTCTGCAAAACAACTGGAAATGTGGTATCTTAGCTCGAGCGGTCTTTCTTGTGCTTGAGTAGTCTTTTGCGGTTCTAAATTTCTAGAAAGAGGTCACTGTGTGCTCGAGCGGGGTTTTTGGTCCTCAAGCGGCGTCACTTATTGTGTTTGACATTGGAGTAGTGTTTTGGTCGCTCGAGCGTTCTACGTATATATTAGTCCGAGAAAAGGATTTTCTAAGTCACTTTTCACTTTCTCTCTCTCTAAAAACATTCCAAGCCCTAGTTCTTCACTCTCTCTAGTTCTTGCATTCAAGCTCTAAATACTCTCAACCTATTGATTTCCTCACCCTAGTCCTTTGGAGAAAAAGGTAGAGCACGTCGAGAGCTTCATTTTAATCAGAGGAAAAACTTCAACTCTTGTATCTCTTGTCTTCTACTTTGACGTAGGGATTTCTTCAACATTTGGTGTGATTTTTACCTTAGTTATTTGTCTATTGATAGAATCTAATGATTTGGGAATTTTGGGCTAAACCTAAGGCTTGGTTTTGGATTGAAAAAGAGGGGTTTTCAAATGGATTCTTGAGAAAGGTTGTGAAAATGTGTTTATTATTGAGATATGTTAAAATGGTAGATTTCTTTGCTTAAAATTGATTTTGTAAGCAAAGGGGTTTTTGTTCTAAAATTTTGTTTTGTGAAACAAAATGGAAAATGATGTTGGGTTTGGAAAGAACGAAACAATGTATATGTTGATGATGATGGTGGAGTCAGATATGTAATATCATTCCCATTTTGAAAATGAAGAGATTATGTTTGTTATTGGAAAATTATCTATTGTATATAAATATCTGTTTTGGGCTATCAGTAAAGAATAGCTTTGATTGTTGTAGAAATTACATGAGGATTAGGTGAATTGAAACCAATCATTCATACATCTTGCATTGAGCACTGTTGCATACTTAAACATTGAAAATGTTTTGTTTTGAGAAAAATGGGTGAATACTTTGGTGAATCTGGTTAGGGGGTGTGGTTGTGGTTGTTATGTTGGCCTGTGTGTCCTTGGTGAAAGCCCAGAAACCCACGCGGTTAGGTGCCGATCCTTCTGGTTAGTACTAGTAAAATGGCTTTGGTAGTGCTTGTATAGCCTACTAGTAGACATGTACCTAGAGATTCCTAGTGTTTTGTATGAACTGCCCTGTTTTTTATTATAAAAAGATTATTTTCATGAAATGATATATAATCTGGCATCGCATTGTTTTAAGATGGAAATGTAAAATGTTTGACAAATGGCATGCATGTGCATTCACCTTATGACTTTGTTCAGATTCATATATTGTGTTTAAGTATCTCTACTGACCTTTGGCTCACCTTATGTGGAAAACAACTTTCAAGTGTTGATGATATGGCTCCACCAAGGACATAGCTTTGGCAGACTTGGAGCCAAGAGCTTCTTTTGTTTATTTGATGTAATTATTTTCGTATAAGCCTTGGGCTTTAATTGTATTGGGTTGAACTCATTTTCTTGTACCCAAGCATCAACTTGGAAAGATGTAGCCATTACGGCATATAATTACTTGATTTTACTTTTATTTCTAAAGTCATGTATCCATGTCATATACTATAGATTAACGATCCAGAATTTATGAATGTATATCACATATGTCATCTTTTATATGATCACATTTATGAATGAAATAGAAGATATGTTGTTATTGATCATTTGTAAAGAATATTACGGGATAGGCTATTGTTATTTATTTTTGGGGTGTTACAACTTGTATTAGAGTAGCTGGCTTTAAATACTTTGGGATTGTGGGATGTGGTTTTTACCAAAATGGGTTATCTCGCTAGATGATATTAGAAGTAGACATGGTATGCTATCTGACTAAATGAATATGGGATTTAATTTCTTAGATATTGATTGGGCCTATGAGTTTCTAGAAGTCCTATTAGAAGAGCACTTGATTACTGCCATTTTCTAACTGAAAATCAGGCAATGTCATGGGACGATCACTATCTAGAAAAGAAGTTTGTTTGTATTTATGTGATTAGGTGCTTATGTGGAGTAAATTAATTGTTGTCCACCGTATCTAGGACGTGAGTGAATTAGCTTCAACACATTTGTAAATATGCTAATCTGTTGTGGTTACCTTTATTAGGATGTGAGAATGTGGACGCAGTGGTGGTAGGCGTGGTACGCCTAGGGCAGGAGGTGCCGTTACAAGATGATATTTCAGCGCAAAGGAATTAAGTTGGTTAGGCCAACGTGGCCGAGCTAGCAAGTCAGCAAGCCATGGGCACTTTGGCCAGTGAAATGACTAGAGCTTTGTAGGGAATCCATGGACATTCTCAGGGCTGAGAATCAAGTCCATGCCCATGTAGCCGAGTGCAGACTCGCCTTTTTTCGCCCCCCTTTTCGGAAGGTTTGAAATGAAAGGCCGTATAGTTTGGACTCTCGTGGTTCTGAATCTAGTCTCACAAGTGCAATGTGAAATTGATAAACACCAAAGAGTCCAAATTTGGCAAATCTTTTTGGAAAATCGATTTTAAATCAAATAATGCCAAAATTGGACTGCTTTACTAGATACAGAGTTGCCACCTAAATATTTTATTTTGGGAAAATTTAAGAAACCCTGACTCGTGCCGAAGGCCACATATCCATCATCACCAAAGTTGCCTCGGCTTGGGAACTTGGGTACGAGGGGGGAAGGTCATGAATTGAGCACCCCCGCTCGCCTGATCAAAGATCGGCCTTTACTAATCATGACATGATTTTTTATAAACATTATGTGTTCTTATTCCGGTTGTTTAGCTAACATTACTATGTGATGTGTACAAGCAAGTATAGACTAGTTCGCAAGACTTGGAACAATTCAACTCATGTTTGTTTGCGAAAATGGTTTGAATTTTCCACCTCAAGTGGGCTTAAAGATGCGAATTTGCCACCAAACATAGTGGGCTTAAAACATGATTTGCCACTCAACAAAGTGGGCTTAAAACTTACATTCGTTGAATTGTTCCAATTCAAACAACAAGCCTTCATCCATAGGCATTCATGCAGTTTTAGCATTTAAGCACATCGCCTCATGGCAAGCATGAGAAAGATGGCAATATGGCAATCACACTCATGCAAGTATGCTAAAGCGTAAAAACTCACCTAGTACTCCAAGCTAGGAAAACATGAGTTATAAAAATATGCATGATTCTTAACTCTACAAGATGCCTAATACAACACATGCAATATGCAATTAATAGGCTCGGCTACTAAGATGGCATATGGATTGATTTGATAACATGCTATTTAAACACGTATTCAAATAAGATATTGAAATGGCAATGCAGTTTGAATGATGCGCCAAGCCTCGGTGTATGCAAGACAAGATGAATGAATAAGCTAACTAACTATGCTAATTAAGCTAGTTATTACAACATAATATTTAACTAACTATTCTAAGCTAATTAAATATTACAAATAAACTAACTAGCTAGGTTCTTAAATAATTAATTACAAAACAACTAAACTAATTAATTATAACACAAATTAATCAACTAATTAACTAGATGAGTTAACTAAACGGCCTTGGGAAATGATGGATGCATGCATGCTCGGTTTCTCCACCCGAAAAGTCACATTTTGCTACTGCGAGCCTTTGTTTGCAGATTTGAACACCAAAAATTCTGCCAACTTCCAGAATACCTCTACTCCACCTCAGGAACACACTGTGCAAATTTCATTGGTGGCCGACAGGGGACCTGTCGGCTACCACTGGTGGCCGGGTCGGTTGCTAGTGGTGGCCGGTCGGCCACTGATGACTTGAACTCCTCTTTTTGCTGCAACAAGTATCACCACTAGCAGAATCCAAGCCAGCGTCATCGTCTCAACTCTCGAATGACTTAGCGTGCTGACTCGCCGCCTCCTTGGCCTCGCTGGTCTCTATATCATCCTCGGCTCAAAATAGGCTCTGAAGGGCCACTCTCAGCTCGGGCGCTCCTTAGCCTCGGCCTCGGCCACGCACTAGAACCTGTCTCTCTCTCCCTGCTGTTGGAGGGGGTACTGATGATCCTACTGTTGCTGCTGCGCGCCGGTGCTATCAGTAGAGGTAGGACCTGAAAAGGCAGTTCATATATGTCAGTCATAGTATGTGTATCAGATGCAAGTATGGTAATGTACAATGAGTACATGCAGAGGTCAGGTACAAAGTATGAATACAGTATAAAAAATGCAGTATTTTAGATGCAGTGTATAAGTGCCACGTGGGAACATTTTCAGTTGAAATGTCAGTTTCAATGTGTCAGTGGAAATGTGATGATTGAAATGTAAGAAAACTGAAGAAATTGCCTGAATGCCGTGGAAGCCAAGCAACGCCCTCCTTCCTTAAGGATCATGCCCACGAAAGAAGCTAATAGCTCCAGCAATCCCTCGGTGTATCCTGGAGGTGCCTGCAAATGCATTGAGAATGATCACTGTCCGGAAGAAATGATATTAGAGGGAAATGGAAAATGAAAACTATGATACGTAACCGGAGGTGAGTCAGGAGTTCCTGCCATATCTATGACCAGGCCGCTGGAGGCTCAATCAGAATCTGGTAAGCCTCACCGGTGTACCGCCCAGCATGTCAACTCGGTCAGGAGCTCTTGCCAACCAAAAACCTATCTAGCGGGGGGGCACCCCTCTAGCCCTACCCCTCGATGCTCGAGGCCCTACTCGTCGAAGGGACGTCTGTTGCCCTCCATGTACGAGCACGAGTACCCGCCAAGGGAGGCACGAGATGCGTTTAGATAATTGTCACATAGTCCCCTTCTCCGAGAAAGTAATTGGCATCCCACGCCTCGAGTGAAATCAATCACCTCCCTGCGAAGAGAGGCTCTTTGTATCCCGCATGGATAGCGGAGGCAGCATAGGAACTACCCTGCTGCAATAAACCCAACGTCTGTCGTATGAAGCGCTTGCCTAAAAACCAGGCTCGGTAGACGGGGCCTCGAGTACAAGCTGATAACGGGAAGCCCCCCGAGTGCCGACAAACTGGTCCTTGACTCCCTCAGAGCATCGTCACCCAAGGCTGCCACGAGATCTGCAAACAGAGAATGCACAAATTTTTAGTTTCCATTAGATATGCAATATGAAGCAGAGCTAAATTAAAGTAGTAATAACTATGATTTTTGAGTTAACTCTGCCGCGGTCACGATGTCAAAGTACTGGCAGAAGAATGAAAAGGTCACCCTAGTCCTTCTTACGCACCTGCCCGTCATACCGATGAGAGTAAGGTACAACAGAAGGCATCTCCACCTCCGGCTCTAGGGCAAGGATGGGAAAATATGCATGTACCCACAGCTGGCGGAAAGCAAAAGGGCAACAGTGAGTATACAGCGAGATAAACACAAGCAATGCGGAAAGTAGAAATATGTGCGCAATGTGCAGAGAATGCAAAATATAGAGAAAATGCAGAAAGCAGAATGTATAGTATAGCGTACAGAAAGTACAAATGAAAAACAAAGCTCAACTATGTGTGTGCAG